>JAAVTH010000383.1:0-42255 GCA_011947325.1 Phytophthora macrochlamydospora | reverse complement strand
AAGGGTGGATCCTTACCCTAAGAATTACTATTAACAGTTATTAACATATTGTAGTATTAACACCTTTAATAACATCTAAAAATTACTATGAAATACTAAAAACGAAAGGGCGCGCAAAGAAAAGACTGTGAGATATGGCTGATATTGTAATTTTGGATTTCTATGCTGTCTCCGTTGGTGGCGATGGTATTTGCCGTGAGTGCGCCGCTGCTGGCGCCCGCTGAGCCCGCCGTCATCACTTCGATCATCCTATGCATGCTGTTGAGAATTCTGTCGGTCCTGACGTTGCTGCTCGCTCGATAGTGGGCTGCTGCCAAATTGAACAAGACGGCAAGTCAGAACCACGCCTCTCAAGAGCTTCACTGACAACGGCTTCAATGCCACGCTGACCCAGGCGGTTCATGTTGGGGGAAGTACAGTGGTGTGTTGCTGGAATACACGACGTTCGGTGCAGTCAACAATTACACGCTGTTTGTGGGCGATGCGCGCAAGAATAAGCTGGTGGTGATAAATTGTATGAATTTGACGCAGCTTTCGTGCAGATCCGGGAGCGAATGTTGCACTGGGACCGGCTCAACGCTTTGGCGTCCCCATGATTTCCACGACCTACATGCTGCTTTTGTGGTGGCGACCTAGTAGTACCATCGCAAGATGGTATCATCGAGTGTCGTTGAATGCTCGCGGAGAACCTGCATACCGAATGGCAAAATGTACTTGTCAGCGGCTGATGCTGCTATGCACATGTCGACGTAGTTGTTGTGTCTGGCACAGCCGATATTAATGCCGATGTATTCATGGGCCTAGTTACTGGTGATCATAGTGTCCAAGAACTTGGCGAACTTCGCCACCAAGAATGTGCCAATTTTCGACACGAGCCCCTTCAAGCAGCAACTACTACTGGTGTGACCAAGATTCTTGTGCCGTACAGCAACTTGCCTGCGGAACTGGATTGGTACGAATTTACACTTTTGTATTGCACCTTAAAACATTCTAACGTGGTATTGATGCTGCTAAACAGGTCATGAATCTCTGCCATCCCAACAAGTCCCTCTGCTGCCTCCTTCAGCAACGAGCTATCTCGTTCCTCGCGCTGTTTTGGATTTCGCGCCAAAGAGATCTTGGCAATATCGGCGCGAAATCCAAAACCTGAAAGGGCACCCAAGAATCTTGGCGCGGAAATCAAATCACGAACGCGCTTGGTTCTCCCCACAACGCAATTTGCCTCGAAGCTACTAAGTCCAAGCTCAAGTTCGTCTCACAACTACCAGTCATCAAGCACACATCGAAGTCTTCCTCGACTCCGTCCCAATGACGGGCCGCAAGCAAGATCAGCTGTGGGATGAATTCACCATCGTGCACCAGCGAGGCCCTGACAAACCACATCCTGATGTTTTATGCCCCCACTGCAGAACGTGGCGTGTTAACAGTGCCCAACTCACTCGAGACTTAGTCCGTCACTTCGAGAGTTGTGATTCAATACCGACGGACGTGAAAGCGAAACACAGCACCCGTATCGCGAAGCTGAAGAAGGGTAAACGCCGTTCCTCCAATGGCGGAGCCATGTTTTCTCCGGTTAAGTCCCGCAGAACCAGCTACGGCTCATCGACCCACCAGACCCCGGTTTTGAGTGACACCGAGATCCACGAGGTTCATGTTGAGCTTGCTAGAGGGTTTTATACGGCTGGGATACCTTTCCGAGCCATCGAAAACCCCCATTTGCAAAGCGCGTTTACTCGTTGTAACCCGGCCTTCCGACTGCCTACACGTCGTGCCCTTGCGACGAGTTTGCTGAATGAGGTATACCAAGTAGAACGTTCTGAACTGGCAGAGATTCTCAAGCCACAAAAACGCCTTACTTTGGTTACCGATGGCTGGACGAACACATGTCGTGAGAGCATTGTCAACTACGTCCTGACATCGCCGAAGATGAGGCCAATGATGTGGTCGTCAGGGACGACTGGTTCTGCCAATCACACCGGAGAATTTATGGCTGAAGAAATCCTGCGAGTTATTGGTGAAGTTGAAGAGTTGGCTGGAATAGGAAAGGTGACTTCCGTTGTCTCTGACAATGCGCCGAACATGAGATTAGCTGGGAAACTGGTGGAGGCGAGGCGCCCAAACGTTGTTTACAGTGGGTGTGCTGCCCATGCGATGAATTTGCTGCTCAAGGATATTTACAAGTTACCATTGCTGAAAGAAGTACTACAACAAGCGCTGAAAGTAACGAAGTTTGTGCGTGCTCGAAATCTGCTTTTGGCTGGAGTTAGGAAGAACAGGATGCACTTTCAGAGGGTGGGCAAGAAGAAGATTCGAGAGCTAGCACTGCCGGTCGCAACAAGATGGTATTCGCAGGAGAAGTGCATTCGAAGTGTGCTTAGCAATAAATCGCCGCTAACTACAGCGTTCACAAATTCGCAGTTGATGCGAAACTACGAGGATACTGCTGAGAACAAAGCGAAGTTGGAGAAGATCCAAGATATCGTGAGACCCAGTTCCACGTTTTGGACTAACGCGTGGGTTGTTCAGAGACTCACAGCCCCGATCACGCGTTCACTCGCCGCTCTCGAATCTGATCTGTGCTCAAATTCGATGATATTGCATGAGTTTGATCGTCTCATGCGCTCCCCTGAGTACAAAGAAGACCTTCATGGACTCCACGACAGAACCGTTCAGCCTAAAATCCGGGATGCGATCTCAAAACGCTGGGACTTCGTTTGTTCCCGATCCAGTATCACCAGCATCGCCTATTTACTGGATCCAAGCAAGAGTCTTTCAGCTTTCGCGACCTTCGAAGGCATTAGTGTTGACAAAGTCGTCGATGACGCTGTGAAACTGGCAAAACGCACTGGGCATGTTGCTAACGCTCAAGTGACAGAAGAGGTGTTTGAGAACGCTCTAATGGAGTTGGTAGGCGCGAAAGATGACTGGGACGTGGACACTTGGAAAGCTAACAGCTCTAAACCACCTCTTGACTGGTGGATTAGAAATAATGTTTTCTCGCGGTCTCCTGTCAAGCGTTTTGCGCAACATGTTTTGAGCAGCCCCACATCTTCAGCAGCAAGTGAACGTCTGTGGAGTATTCAAGGCTTGACCCATACCAAGCTACGAAATCGACTGAGTGTTCCAAGTGTCGAGAAATTGTCGTTCATCCGCAACAACTGTGGCAACAAAAATCGAAAGGGGTTGCCAGTTTATGCTACTCCACCTGCGCCGACCGAGCGTGACGATGGCGAGGAAGAGGTTGAAGAAGATGAAGAAACGGCGTTTGACCTCGATGACGAGGATTTTGAACTCCTTTTGGAGTCCTTGTCTGGCTTTGACGAAGCCGACTGAAGCTGGGCAACAAGGGGTGTTCGCAAATATGTTTGAGTTCGTGTTCTGGCAGTGCTGAGGTTTCCTGTTTCCACCAGGCTCCAAATGAAAATAAATACATAACTGCGATGACCGTCATACTTATTCGTAAGAGTTCCCACTACTTTCTATCTCGCTGTGCCACAAATTCTCTTTCGCTCCTTAGAGACTGCATGACTTCGTGTACGAGAGCCCTGAGTAAACATGGCTGTTGCCGATTCGCGTGTCCGATGCCACCGAGTCTATCTCTTCGTGCCGCTCGAAGAACTCGGGCACATTGTTCACCTCGCCGTCCGACTTGACCACCGGTCGGAATGGCACGGGCACCTCCCGCTTATACAGTTTTTCCCAGTCCACGCTGTTGAAGAAAGGGTGGTCCATGATCTCTTGGGCGCCGCACGGACCGGAGCCGAGTCGCTTGGCTGGGTTGCGGCAGATCAGACCACGCAGCAGGGATCGAGCATCGTCGGAAAACTCGGACGGGAACCGCAGTGGGAGTTTGACGATGTTCTGGAAGTTGCGCTTGCGGTTGGCGTGGTAGAACGGCGTGTAACCCGCCAGCATCTCGAAGATGAGGACACCGAGCGACCAGTAGTCCACGGCTTTGCCGTAGGGCACACGACGGATCAGCTCGGGCGCAATGTACTCGGGCGTACCGCAGAACGTCTGCATGCCGTCCTTACTGTCGAAGTGGTCGTGCGAGAGACCAAAGTCCGTCAAGGCGATGAATCCCTTGTCGTCCAGCAGAATGTTCTCCGGCTTCAGGTCTCGGTACACGATGTTGTAGGTGTGCAGGTGCGAAATGGCCAGCACTAGCTGGGCAGCGTAGAAGCGCGTGCGGGTCTCGTCAAAGTGCATGGCGCGCCGCAGGTGGAAGTGCAGCGTTCCGCCGTTGTAGAAGTCCATGACGAAGTAGAGCTTGGCCTCGTTCTGGAAGGCGTAGCGCAGCTTCACCATGAACGGGTGATCCACGCCTTGCAGGATACGTCGCTCTGTCTTGGTGTGCTCCACCTGGTTCTTGGCAAACACAGCAGCCTTCTTGATGACCTTCATCGCATACACTTTGCCTTGTTCGCCTCCTGAAGCGACCGCAATCTGCTGCGGAGTCATCCCCATCGCCATCATCGTCCGCGGACTCAATAGACGAGCACCTTTCTGTTGCTGAGGCACTTTTCTTCGCACTAGTATCACCTTACCAAAGGCACCACGCCCAACAACGCGTAGCAGATCGAAGTCGTCGATGGTAAGCGAGTCATATTCACGCGGCTTCAGTTCCCGTCC
The DNA here is from genome assembly GCA_011947325.1 of Phytophthora macrochlamydospora. NCBI lineage: Eukaryota > Oomycota > Peronosporomycetes > Peronosporales > Peronosporaceae > Phytophthora > Phytophthora macrochlamydospora. Next base: position 37,623 of record JAAVTH010000383.1, on the reverse strand, counting down.
GCCATTGCCAACGACCGCGTCGTAGACGGTTTTCTTACGGGGCCGTGACGGAGGGTGGTCCCGAGGGGCCGTCCCACATCGCCAGCGCCAGCCCCTCTGGACCGAGCCTGCTGTTGCTCCTCCAACAGCGCATTCGCACGGAGTTCACGAGACGCGCGGCGCTGGAATTCATACGGAGTCGGTGACGCTAAGAATTTAAACACCGTATCCAGCACTTCCTTAGTCGTGTGGGGCCTTCGTTCGCGATCTTGCACGGGCTTGTAGGGACGCAAATGCAGCCAAATCCTGCCAGTTGTGGCTCACTTGGCCTCTTCAAAGAGCTCGACAACGGTGACGATGGCGTCGTTGTCGCCGCTCGTCCTGCACTCGCTGCTAGACTTTGCTTGTGTTTGTGTGATCACGAATGTAAATAATAACGTCGAGCTGTGGCCTTTTTCTACATTGCTCAGTACTATTAACTACTAAGCAAAATGTTATTAAGCGTTAGTTAACACTATTAACAGTTAAGATCGCGCTAAGAATCCACCCTAGAGGAGATCCTTCTCGTCCAAACGGCCTTCAGACGACGTGGTCCACGAGCCGACACCGACTGACGGATACGAAGTCACGTGGACTTGCCCCGTGATTCTCTAGACCGGATAGGACGTCAGGTACGCACTGGAAAGGCTCTCGAGGCAGTGCAGAGCTGCGATTGCTGTTGGATGAAGGAAGAGGAGTGAACTCGCAACGTCTTGATGAGTCTGTAGCGCATGGAAATGGACCGCAAAGTCGTGACGCGATAGCACCCCAAGGGATGTTATCAATCGATAAACTCGCGAATCGTTCCTGTGTATTACAAGCGGAAAAGCTACAGGATGCAATCGCACAAGAAAATGTTCAACCAGTTGTTGTTGCAACAACTCGTTGCGCTGAAGCTCTCCGCCCCTATTATAAACAAAATTGATGGCCAATTGCTTCGCATCTGGTCGACCACAAACAAAGGTCTCCATCTGTGCGCCTTACCGCATCGTAGTCAGCCGATGTCCTCGGTGGAAAGTATAACAGCGACCGCTTCTGTCATTATTGGCAGAAGCGGTCACCGCACTGTGGACATTGCGCGCTGCAAGTTCGAGCTGAAGAGAGTTAGTCAAAGCCTGCGGTTGCGTCGGAGATATATAGACGTCGGCAACGATCAACAAAAGCCAGGACTCGTTGATGGTGTGCATTGGTGCAAAAGCAGCACCATTACCAGGGCTTTAGAGAATTACAAGTAATTGAATTTTGTACTGTTTCCTATCTGCTGTCAGTCTGCAATGTTCTGCACTACCTACTGTCGGGTGAGATCCAATGCCGATCAAGTCGCCACCTAACCTAGTACTTCTGCTGGACCGCCGCGCGGAAGAACATCTTGGCGTCCACGACCTCCTGCTCCAGGTCCTCCTCCCAGATCCAGCGCATGCGCTTCTGCAGATTCGCCGCGATCTTCTCGAGATCGTCTTCGTAGCCGGGCAGCTCGAAGTCGTAGAGATGACCGGCCTCGTCGCTCGTGGCCACCACCTTCTGCGTGCGATACAGCCGCACCTTCTCGAACGCTCGGAACGCCGCCTTGAGGTCCGACCCGCGGTGCACGTCGGCCAGCAGCGACGACAGCACGTAGGCGTCCTCGATGGCCATGGCGGCGCCGGAGCCGTGGTTGGGCGTCGTGGCGTGCGCGGCGTCGCCGATCACCAGCATGTGCTCGCGCGTGTACGTGCGTGCCGGCAGGTGGTGGAAGAGCGCCCAGATATCCGTGTTCTCCATCATGGAGATGATGTCGCGCACGTGCTTGGAGAAGCCGGCAAAGTCCTTGGTCAGGTCCTCCTTGGTGGTGCCCACGACCCACTTGGGGTCCTTCCACTCGTCCTTGCTGGCGAACGCCACCACGTTCATGACGTCGCCGTGCTGGATGGGGAACGTGAGCACGTGGCCGTGGTAGCCAAAGTACATTTGGCTATTGCGGGCCATCTCGTCCCCGAGCAACGCGGCGGCCTTGTCCATGGGGACCAGTCCGCGGTAGACGTACTTGCCCGAGAAGACGGCGTTGGCGGCCGGGTCGTTCTCGCCGAGGATCGCCTTGCGCGTGCGCGACTTGACGCCGTCGCAGCCGACCACGGCGCTGTGCACGGCCTCGGAGCCGTCCACGAATTTGAGCTTGACGTTGCCGTCGGGCAGCTCCTCGACGTCCTGCAGCCGCTTGCCGAACTTGGCGACGCCGTCCGGGATGAGCTTGACCATCTCGTCCAGGAAGTGCGCGCGGTGCACGTAGGCCGAGCCGGCGGGCGTCTCGACGGTGGTGATGAGTTCACCCGCGCCGGTGTCGGCGTGGTCGCCGTTGGTGCCGACGCCCTTGCGGAAGTCGAACCAGACGCTCTTCTTGGCCGTGGAGAGGTTGAAGGTGCCGACACGGTCGAAGCCGCGCTTGACGTCGGGCGCCAGCAGCTCCATGGCGCGAGCGGCGTTGGCGGCGAGGGCGACGCCGGCGCCGATCTCGCCGAACGCGTCGGCCGCCTCGTACAGCGTCACGGGGACGTTGGCGCGCACCAGACCGACCGCGAGGGTGGCACCGGCGATGCCGCCGCCGACGATGGCGATGTCGTAGTCGCGCGTCGAGTTCTGGACCATGGTGGTGGTGCGGTGGTGTGGGATTTGGAAAGCTTTTGCGGTGTTGGTGGAGACCAAGCAAATGCGAGAATGACAGAGACAAGGATCGAGCCCGTCGGAAGCAGCGCAAGGTTGAGGTAGGCGCTGGCTGTTCGTCACAATGCGTCCCACCGCTCGACCGCGCCAGCTAAACTTCAGGATGAGCCCGCGATTGCTCGCTCTCGTTTGCGCGGCAAGATCGTCTCGGAAAGCGGCTCTGGGGGGCTTCGCAGAGCGTTTTCATTTTCGCGTTGGCGATCCGGAGTTTTGGATGGCCGTCGCTCGGTACGGCGCTCGTGTCGGGCACGAGCACCCACACGTTATGGTCCGACTCGTCTTCGGTTGGGATTGCTCGCCCCGGTTTGCGAGGCGGGATTCAAAAAGAGCTGCCGGGATCCGACGGTGCAAGGCTGTCCCAAGGCATGACCCATGTCTGGGACAGATGGGCCACGCTGCAGACCCCAAGCAGGCGAGCACGCTGCAGACGCGAGCCGGTTGTCTTCGATGTGCTTCCCACGAGCGCTTTTCGGCCAAGCTGACGGCGAAGCCTCGTCTACAGAGACCACTGCCGCCCGAAATGGCAGTTCGGGGGAATGACCAAACCGGTAACAAGCTTGTAGGAGAGCGAACTAGAAACGACGGTAACTTTTAACTGGAAGCAAAGTTGTTCTATACGGGAAATGCTGCGTGGACACTGGTGATGCTTTTGTTTCCTGTTGTTATCGTGATCTTTGCGGTAATCGCGAGGAGAACTGCAAAAAAACGAAGTCGACGAGTATGTTGGATTTTGAAAACACCGAAAAGTTTCATGCAGGGGAATGAGTTTCCTCTCGCAACACACGAAAGCTCTTTGTGTTGAGTGTGTGTGTGTTTGTTACAAACGACCGGTTCTAAACGGTTGCTGGCTTGATGAACAATTCCTGAATGCACTCAATATTACCTCAAACCCATGATCATTCCCCCCAACCTGCCATTTTCGGGCGGCAGTGGTCTCTGTAGACGAGGCTTCGCCGTCAGCTTGGCCGAAAAGCGCTCGTGGGAAGCACATCGAAGACAACCGGCTCGCGTCTGCAGCGTGCTCGCCTGCTTGGGGTCTGCAGCGTGGCCCATCTGTCCCAGACATGGGTCATGCCTTGGGACAGCCTTGCACCGTCGGATCCCGGCAGCTCTTTTGAATCCCGCCTCGCAAACCGGGGCGAGCAATCCCAACCGAAGACGAGTCGGACCATAACGTGTGGGTGCTCGTGCCCGACACGAGCGCCGTACCGAGCGACGGCCATCCAAAACTCCGGATCGCCAACGCGAAAATGAAAACGCTCTGCGAAGCCCCCCAGAGCCGCTTTCCGAGACGATCTTGCCGCGCAAACGAGAGCGAGCAATCGCGGGCTCATCCTGAAGTTTAGCTGGCGCGGTCGAGCGGTGGGACGCATTGTGACGAACAGCCAGCGCCTACCTCAACCTTGCGCTGCTTCCGACGGGCTCGATCCTTGTCTCTGTCATTCTCGCATTTGCTTGGTCTCCACCAACACCGCAAAAAGCTTTCCAAATCCCACACCACCGCACCACCACCATGGTCCAGAACTCGACGCGCGACTACGACATCGCCATCGTCGGCGGCGGCATCGCCGGTGCCACCCTCGCGGTCGGTCTGGTGCGCGCCAACGTCCCCGTGACGCTGTACGAGGCGGCCGACGCGTTCGGCGAGATCGGCGCCGGCGTCGCCCTCGCCGCCAACGCCGCTCGCGCCATGGAGCTGCTGGCGCCCGACGTCAAGCGCGGCTTCGACCGTGTCGGCACCTTCAACCTCTCCACGGCCAAGAAGAGCGTCTGGTTCGACTTCCGCAAGGGCGTCGGCACCAACGGCGACCACGCCGACACCGGCGCGGGTGAACTCATCACCACCGTCGAGACGCCCGCCGGCTCGGCCTACGTGCACCGCGCGCACTTCCTGGACGAGATGGTCAAGCTCATCCCGGACGGCGTCGCCAAGTTCGGCAAGCGGCTGCAGGACGTCGAGGAGCTGCCCGACGGCAACGTCAAGCTCAAATTCGTGGACGGCTCCGAGGCCGTGCACAGCGCCGTGGTCGGCTGCGACGGCGTCAAGTCGCGCACGCGCAAGGCGATCCTCGGCGAGAACGACCCGGCCGCCAACGCCGTCTTCTCGGGCAAGTACGTCTACCGCGGACTGGTCCCCATGGACAAGGCCGCCGCGTTGCTCGGGGACGAGATGGCCCGCAATAGCCAAATGTACTTTGGCTACCACGGCCACGTGCTCACGTTCCCCATCCAGCACGGCGACGTCATGAACGTGGTGGCGTTCGCCAGCAAGGACGAGTGGAAGGACCCCAAGTGGGTCGTGGGCACCACCAAGGAGGACCTGACCAAGGACTTTGCCGGCTTCTCCAAGCACGTGCGCGACATCATCTCCATGATGGAGAACACGGATATCTGGGCGCTCTTCCACCACCTGCCGGCACGCACGTACACGCGCGAGCACATGCTGGTGATCGGCGACGCCGCGCACGCCACGACGCCCAACCACGGCTCCGGCGCCGCCATGGCCATCGAGGACGCCTACGTGCTGTCGTCGCTGCTGGCCGACGTGCACCGCGGGTCGGACCTCAAGGCGGCGTTCCGAGCGTTCGAGAAGGTGCGGCTGTATCGCACGCAGAAGGTGGTGGCCACGAGCGACGAGGCCGGTCATCTCTACGACTTCGAGCTGCCCGGCTACGAAGACGACCTCGAGAAGATCGCGGCGAATCTGCAGAAGCGCATGCGCTGGATCTGGGAGGAGGACCTGGAGCAGGAGGTCGTGGACGCCAAGACGTTCTTCCGCGCGGCGGTCCAGGAGAAGTACTAGGCTAGGCGGCGACTTGATCGGCATTAGGATCTCACCCGACAGTAGGTAGTGCAGAACATTGCAGACCGACAGCAGATAGGAAACAGTACAAAATACAATTACTTATAGTTTTACATGACACGGACGGTGAGAAGTTGCTCTGCATCGTTGATCGCCGACGTCGATCTACCTCCGACCCAAGAGCAGACTTTGACCCACCTCGATTGCAGGCAACATTTGTGTGGCGTGTGAGAACGTCAACGTGGTGCGCTTTGTTGTGCAAGATGCCGTCGAGAAGAAGTACGCGAAAGAAACCAAAGGGTTGGATACGCTGGCACATGCGATCTCGAGCGGGCAGATGGACGTGGTGGGGGTTCTACTTGAGCTGGACGGATCGTGGTGGAACTTGGCGGTGGCTTTTACTGCAGCAGTGCGCACTCAGCATTTCGCACTTGCAGACAGGATCCGCGAGGTTTTCTGCCATGCAGGAGCAAAAGAAGCCTTATCGGTCTAGCTGGCAAAAAGCGGCGGTACCAGAGCGTTGAAGTACCTGTACCACAATGGACATTTCAAGTCAAAGTTGCTCGACAGGGCTTTCGTCAGCGCAGCAGAACAGAGCTGCATTGATACCATGGAATTTCTGTACGACACCGGCCGGGTTTCTTTGTGGGCATTTGATAAGGCACTGAGGGACTCTGCATCATATCTGTGGCCCAAACGGAAAACAGTGGAGTTTCTCTCTGCAGGAAGCGCTGTGCGTCCCAAATCGCTGTGGACATAGCGCTGCGACGGACGCGGAATTCATGCAAGAAGAACTTGCGAGTAACCTCCGCATGACGACGCAAACGAGATTGCGACGTGTGAACAGCTATATTTCGGTGGAAGTGAAGCAGGCTGTATTCCAGATGAGTCTTGAATTGGCTTCCATGAGCATGAAGACAAGCCGCAGCTCGACTTTGATGCATTCTGTAGCCACAATAAACGACCAGCAATTTGAAATCAAACTAAAATGTATCGTTGATAATATATTGGCTCATGTGAAGGAAGGTCGCAAAAGTTTTCTTCGCACGAACTTCTTGACCGCGTCGGTTCTTGCCTCTTCAAGTATCTCTTTTCGAAGCTGCGCGTCCAATATCCAACGTCGACACCGGCCACTAGACGCAAAATATTTTCTCTTCCGACACAGACAGCAATCAATACGATCTCGAGCTTCACTTCCGCGAGACTCTTCTGGTTTTACCCGAAATCTCGTCGATAATCATTTTCACATTCTCGAGCTTACCGTGATAAGCAGCTTTCTTGAAGGCTCTTACAAGCGCTTCATTCGAGATGCACTGCGTGTCATACAGGCACCTCATCAACTCGCTCGATTTGAGGGAGGCGGCCGCTACGAAAGCATCATTTATCGCCTCGGCACAAACGCGACGGTCGTCTCGCAGCAGCTCCACGACCTCGACCTTCTCATATTTTGCTGCATGCACAAGGGCTTTGCCAATGACTTCAGACGACATGTAGCTCTCCTTGTACAACAGCTTCACGATGGCAACCTGATCTTCATCGTAACGGAAGCGAATACCTCTGCTCCAACCACCAGCGCGCTTGAAAGCTGCAACGATCGCTCCAGCGGAAGCACTCCCACCGTCATATAGCAGCCTGGTCATTTCAAACTCATGCGCAAATAGTAGTGCTACATCCACTGCTGTTTGGGATGCACATTGCTTCTACAGAGAAATCTCAATGTTGTCACTTTGGGCCAGGGATATAACGTAGCTTCCCCATCGCCCTATCACACACTTCCAGAGAGACTAGGCCAGTGTTGTAGAGGAATTCCAGGGTACCAACGCAGTTCCGTTTCGCTGCACGGAGAAACGCTTGGTCGATCAACCTTGAATCGACTTGTCCGCCGTCGAACAAATATTTGACTGCTTCGGCACCCTCACTTCGGCTTGCTAGGGCAATCAGGAGGTCTTCTTTGGGTTCTGTGCGACTGTAAGCCTCATGAATCCTGTCTGCGAGGACATCGTGTCCAGTGACCACTGCTGCGATGAAGGCCCCCACCAAGTCCCACGAGGGCTGGCAAGTCCAAACAGAAACTCCACCACATCCATCTGTCCGCTTGAAATCGCATCCTGCAATGTCGACGGCATCATTCTGTCTGCGCATTTCTTCTCGACTGTGTGATGTATAATGAGGTGCACTACGTCGAGATGACCATTCCTAGCCGCATTGGTTAGAATGCCACGAATCGTTCCGCAGCCTTGAAAGAAATAACTGTGCGTGCCACGAGTCAAGAGTTTGGACATCAGCCGCTCCAGCACGAGAAGGGGCCTGTTGTCAGCAGCAACTTGTGCCGCTTTCCTTACAGCCTCCCAGGATTCCTTGCTTGGGTCAGCAGGGTACTCGTCCAGCAGCATCTTCACACAATCCAAGTGGCCTTTAGCAGCAGCACCCACAAGTGCATCCGGTACACTACACTCGCATCTATCCAGCAGTTGGTCCAGCCACGCCGCTTGCCCAGACACGGCAGCTTTCACGAAAGCCTCCTCTATTGTCATTAGAAACTCCTCGATCAGTGTTGGAACATGGGACAGCGCCAGTATTTCAGCGGGGAGAAGTGCGTTGCCCCGTGAAGCCACCAGCAACTCTCCACCATGTTGATCGGGCTGCCATCGGGCTCGCTTGGCGTCTGGGGGCTGAGTTTCTTCGCACATGTTCGGCACGCTCTAGTAGCGCAGTGCAGCGCTTGGCAAGGCGCACTTGAGCTCTCTCGCCTCCGTCAAACAGAATCGTCACGTGCGTTGTGCCCGCTGCCAGCTCCGCATCGAGATTGTGGTCAGCGGTCACTGCCAAGGTCGGGGTGACGAACACCCCCATTCCGACAACTCCACCACCGTCCTCGGTCGTTTCCACACGAAAAGCAGCTCTCTTCACTTGGTCTTGCAGTTTGAGGTCCAGGAATGGTCGTTGCTGCTGGAAAGTTTGGACGACTATCGGGCTTCTTGGACTCGTTCCCATTCCACTTTCAAATCCTGCCAACGGTGACCTTGCATTAAACATCGCCTTGTTCTCGTACACGTTAACATCGCTGGACGTCTCCACAATGTCAGGAAAGGCAGTTTTCACTGCTGCCTTAAAGTCTGCGACCACCTTCGAAGCTACTCGCATAGATGCTGAGCGCACAGGGTCTCGTCGTCATATTCATCGAAGACTTGGACGTACACTGTGCGAAGGTGATCGTCTGGGCCCGAGCCAGAGCTCGAGCTGGAACTCATTTGCCTCTTCCTGCTTGTCTTCTCCGGTGTAGAGAACGATCGGAATGTCAATCTCCATCAAGTCATAAAACAATAAAACTGAGCTGCAAATTAAATTCACAGCTCACTTGATCTAGTCGCCGCTACGGAGCACGAGGTTCGCGAGTCCGTAGACGACGGGATTGTATCGAAATCGGTTCTTCTGCTGCAATTTGTTGCTTGTGTTGGAATCAGTAGCAGCAGTTGGACTTCCAGGAGACAAAGTAGCGTCACTTGCCGTGGTTGCAACTGTCAATGCTTGTGGTGCCGATGCAGGTGCGATGGTGCTCTCGCTAAACCTCTTGAGAGCTCTGCCGACTGAGTACCCCTTTGAAATGCCCTGCAGTAGTCCGTTCGCAAGGCGGCGATTGCCGTTGAATGTCGTAGTCCATTGATTCAACGCCAGGACATTCGCTCCGCAAAGAGTAAGCAGCAGAGCTCGTTCGTAAGGATCCTTCTCCACCTCCATCTCCCATCGAGGCTTCTCGCTGTCCAGCTTGCTCTGTCTGCGAGTGCTTTTGGCGTTCTCCGCATGATCGAGTAAGATCAGCGCTTGGCAAGTCAGCGCAATGTTCATCCCCGTCACCTGCTTCAAAGGCAGACACGAGCCCAGTATTCGGTTGGGTCCAACATACAGAAGCCCGCCACCACGACGAGCATTGAGCGCTTGCTGCCAATCTGTCACACTCGGGATCTGGCCGTGGTCGAAGGCATCCTTCCAAGTCCCGCAGCCTTGTTTCACCACACTGGCCATGGTCTGGCCGCTTGCATTCCCAGGGTCTTCGTTGTGCGGGTCCACGATGAACCGCATCTCAGTCGGTCGCAATTGCTGCCTCTTCATCGCCAGGAGCCGCTGGTGCAGCATCTGAATAGAAAAATCGCGAGTGATCGAGTCGGCTGGCTGTAGAGCTGGTAGCGCTTCCAGGGGAGATACGCTAACACGCGATCCACCAGGAGTACGAGCATGTTGTTCGCGAGGTTGGTTTTGAGCTCGGCCTTCATGGATGAGTGCGAGAACAGTGGCTGCAGCAGCTCCACAGTGTCGTTGACAATGCCAGTGAACTCCTCTTCTAAAATATCATCGGTTGAGGCCTCGCCGGTCTGTTGCTCCACCGGTGCAAACTCAAACAGTTCATCTTGTTTGTGGGCATCCTCGTACGCCATCGTCTCCTTCGCGCAGCGATCTCTCCACGCTTTCACTCTCATATCCAGACGGTCCAACAAAGCCGTTTGGCTCTCAGTGAACTCCATCCTACCGATAGCAACACGCCTCTCAGTGCTACCTAAAATTGCTGCATAAAGAAAGCAGCGATCCGGCGAAAAGTGGAGACACAAGACACGAACCGAGCTCGGCAGTGCTGCAATGATCGTGTCTACTCGAGTGCCGACACTCATCCGTTTAAAAGCCTCAGACTGCTGATCCAGATACAGCTGGGAGAGCTGGTAGGAGAGACTGTTAGCTGCTGCATTCGTGTGTGTCTTCTGCATGTTCTTCATGCGTCGCAAATGCAGACGTTGAACGTTCGTCTCCGACACACACTTCGCGAATAAACTTCTTGCAGTCTCGATTACCTCAGTACTTTGGTGCTTGAGCAAGTTCTTGGCGCAGTCAAATGGATGGCGACACCCCATTAACTGAACCACTTCATAAGAGCTCAGACGAAGCAGCTCAGCGCACCGCTTCTCGAACGAAATGAGCTGGTACTTCTGTATCATTTTCACGCGATTCGCCAGCATCTCATCCAACGCCTTGAAGTCAACTCCTTCAGGCTGGAGCGGGTCTTCATTCTCCAGCTCTTCGTCCTGAATCGGAACTTGACTTTGAAGAGCAGCAGCGTCAGCAGCCGCAACCACCGCCTCCGACTGCGCGCCATGACAACAGACCCACGTGGCATGGGGCGAATCCGAAGACGTAAAGCGAGTCCAAAGGCGGTATCTGATGGCATCTGCAGTCTTCTTGTCGTCGCTGTGCAGAAGTAGGAGACGCTGACACTGGAACCGAAGAACTTGAGCGATCGCGTGCTGAATGATCAGACTAGGATTGTCGCTTAGAGTATCGATCGCTGAGGTGATCAACGTCATCGCGCGCGGTAGTTCCCAAGCGTTTCTTGTTTGCAGCGAAGCTTCCGTCGAATTGAGCCACCTTTCGACCACATTGCGCTGGCTGTCTTCGTAGTATCGATACCAGGTCATCTCCTTGTCTTTCACGACTGCTGCGGACATTTGTGGTGCCATTAGCGCTCCAGCCAATTTCAATTTGGTCAGTGCGATCTCCAGTTGTAATGGCTCAATCAGTGCCTCCTTTTGCATCTTCTCCGACGGCTTTGTCGAAGAGAACTGAAAGCGAAAGCATCTCTCGGAACTTTTCTCCATGAATGACAACGACTCCTGAAGTATTTTACCATAATCCAAGCCAATGTTGGCTAACATGGAGCTCCCTGTACTGGTTTCAAATTTGCACAAAGCTCTGGAATACTTCAGCAACGCCTGCCAGGACTCATACCCAGCATCGACCAGAGTCAACATCTTCATGCTTCTCCCCAATTCTTCTTTGCTTTCTCGTAAAACCGCAACTACGTTCATTGAACTAACACTTGCAGCTCTTTTAAGCAATATCGTGGCCCGCTTCAAGATAATTCGAGACATTAGCTGTACAACATCGAGATCTGGTGAAATTGAGACTGCGCCAGTGGAAGAACCTACGTTCTGTGTCGTTGAGCTCTTCATCCCGGCAACAATTGCTTTTGCTGCTGCTTTCTCTGCTGCCTTGAGCACTTGAAGTGATTGAGTGAGATCGGGATTTAATTTGCAGGCTCGCAATGTCCATTCCAGAAAGTGCCGAACATCCAGTTGTGGGTTTTCCAGCGCGTTCTGCATTCGAACCATTGCCTTTTCGCTTTGACCCTCAATCTCCAAGACACGACTCGCTAAAACATCACACTGACACAGAATCTCTCTCCAGGCAGCACCAGCACTGACGGAGTGCTTCAAAATCTCAAAAAGGGTTTTTGCCTGACGGATAAATCCAAAACAAATTAGCAGCTCGATCGAAGCGACCGCTTTACTTTGCGTGTCAAGACGATCACTATGTAGACTCGTTCGTCTTCTTCCCGCCAGCAACTCTTGCTGTTCGGCTGTCGAAACAATTTCGTTCATCTCCTTGATTAGTTCTGCTCCTTGAGACTGAATCATATCAAGCGCGCTTTGCAGCGGAGAGCAAAGCTCGTGAGGTTCAAATGCTCCAGTAATTCAGCCTGCGATAATTCCACCCAAATTTGAGCAACATAAGTCTTCTGCGGGATGTACGTGTGAAACAGAACAAGATACAGACCAAACGGCGGGATCATGCTCGAGAATTGAACGTCCTCACGCAGCATCTCCATGAGTTTTTCCAAATACTCCAGTGTAAGAACTGGCTGCGTAATATGGCGAACTTCCGGACTCACGTCGGACTGCAAGGCTTTACTCCACACCGTGTAAAACCGGTTGGTCGCATTGTCTTCATAGTCCAAAAGAACCGGACCCAGTCCCGATCGGATGCTGGCTTGACAAACTTCGCTGGTTTGTCTTTCTTCCACTCGTCATAGTCCACGACCGGTGCTTTGTTTGCAGGGTCAGCTTTCACCTGATCAAACGCATTTTGCTGATCAATTTCGTTGGCCACAATAAGGATATGCTCCCACAGATTCTCGACTTGGCGCAGTGACAGCTGTAGATATTTCGCACGCTCAGTACAGGTCTTGGCTATGATCGCACGCATAGCGAAGGTGCGAAGCAACTTCTCCGCAAACCAGATTGGTGAGTACACGATGGAGGATTTCTGCTTGGACGACGCAGATGGAGACAGCAGGGAATTACTTGACGCTTTACGAGAAATTGTTTGCTGAGAAACTAGCTGCTTCTGCTGTAGACAGGCTAACATCGTGGATGTGGCACAGTCCAGGTATGAGTCGACATTTTGAGAGGGGTACTGGTTGGTGAAGAACCACTCCGCGATATCGATCAGCACGAGCGACTGCTCTTCTGGTTGGCCGTCCAGTTCTCCATGGGCGTATGAGAGCGCCTTCAGCTGTGCTGGAGGATCTTTCCACGACGCAAACGCCACTTTCCGCAGTATTTCGGCTTGGACCAGAGCTTCTTGGAACTGGTCGGGGGTCTTGGTACTCCCCACGTTCTTTGGAGGTGGACTCGGTTTTCCTAAATGAGCCCCAGCGATGGCGTACGTTGTATGGATGTCCTTCTTTACTGCATCCGGTAGCGGCGCACGGTGGGAGGTTGGGCCAAAGCTTTTGAGAATACCATCGCAAACTTCGTATATCTCGCTCCACCTGTTGGCTTTTTCAAAGATCGCTAGAGTCAACAAAACCATTTCTCCATAAAACGATACGTCGGCTTCTGGGGTTGCTATCACTTGGTCCATATAGCGCAAGGTTTTCTTCAAATGGTCTACGACGTGGCTAAGGAATGTTTGGTCATCAAACTCATCAGCATTGTCGTCGGAAGGCTCGCTAAGGGCTGAAATGGCGGCATTCCAAACTACCTCACATGCTCTGATCACCAGCAACGAGCTGTTCCCACGAAGTCCGTACTGGATCGCCCGTACAAGATGAGTTAGTGATGTGAGAACGAGTCTTCTCGGCGGCAGGTCATTCTGTGCCAAGGCCAAGACTGCTCGTCCATAGAGCAGCTCCGCCAATGCAAACCACTTCCAAGTGTGAACTACTACAAGTAGCTTAATCAGTTTCTTAGCCTTCTTCGTCTGGTCTTGCTCCAATATCATCAGCGCTTGGTCAGCACATTCAACAGCGTACTTGTTGTTTCGCAAACGAAAAGCGCCGCAGCCAACACGGACCCACACTTCCACGTACAACTCGAGTTGTTGCTGCTCTTCTTCCAGCAGTCGACCGAGTTCGTCACTCGTCAGTGACTTGAACACCTCCGGAGCAGCAGTTTGCCACATGGACGCAGCTTTCTGGTACAAACCCTGTGCTTTCTCAGTCAATTGGGTTTGTTGAGCTGACGGGTTCCCAAGTTGTCGAAACGTCGCCTCCATCGCTTCCAGATAGGCAACAACTTTTAGCGAAGCAGCACAGCTATCGTTGGGTACGATTTCCTTGGCGTTTTGGGCGACTTGAGCTCTTGCCTTCAGCTCCACAAAGCGCTTCAAGTATGTCGTGCTGACTTTCGTAGCTCCTGCGCTTGCTTGAGTGCTGTGTTTGATGAAGGTGTCAGCGATAGCCAAAGCCTTGTCGATACGACCAGTCTTTTTGTAGACGACTGACAGTCCAAGCCCGACATTGCTTAAAACGTCGGCGTCAACTCCATTAGCTGCCTCTAAAGCAGCGTAAGCGGCTTCGAACGCACTAAGACACTCCGGTAAAATCCACTGCGGGTCGAACGTAGCAGTCGAAGAACTTGGAGACTTGAATGACGACTCCAACAGCATGCAGAAGATGTGGAAGTGGTAGTTCCACAGGTAGATGCAGATGTTCTCAAGGATGAACGTCCATCCGATCCGTGTGGCAGCTTTCAGTGCCCTTGTCAAGTGTTTCAAAATGTCCACCTTAATATTTTGAATGTCCTTCTCCAGAGTGATTTTTCGGGTCTCGACGCTTTCATCGACTGCAGACTCGCCTGTTAGATCCATGGGCGTTGAAATATCTGCAGCATTCGATCGATGTATCCCTAGGATGTAGGCTTCTTTGCCTAGTAACAGCAGTGCATCAAGATCAGGGCTCTGTACTGTTTTACGTGTCTTGGACTCATTCCGACTGGTCTCTGCTTGGCGACGTGCATTCTCGACCTTCGTGGCTTGGTCTTTAAGTTTCATTGCCAGGATCTCCACCAACAGTAGCCGAGTGTCAATCTCCAGTGCCATTAAGCTCTTCTCGCTGGAAATACTGCTTGGCATAGTAACATCTCCTGCTTCGGAGATTGGGAAGTAGGTCGCTAAGATTTTGTCAGCCACTTCTTGCGCCAAATGGCCGTCGTGAAGGATATTCCACGCCAGATACGAGACCTCGCTCCACAGCCGGACATCATCAGCAGCAGCTGAAGACCTTTGGGAACTCAACTCGTTCAGCGCTTCAACACATCTCACCAAAGTAGATCGCTGCTGGGCAGGATTCTTCCCTTCCTTCACTTGCTCTATCATCGCAAGCACTTCGCTTGCTTTGGACGGCTCTGTCTCACTCGACAATTTCAAATCTAATTTCTTCTGGAGAGGCACCAAGTGTGTATCAACCGGGCGAGCGATCCAATCGCCATTGGCACTCACCAATTCCAGCGTGACTGGTTGTGTATCGTTCGAGCGTGTGATGGTGCCATAGTCCAGTAACAACGCTTTACCTACGTTCGTCTTCGCCTTGGCCAGAAAATCAGAGACAACCTCAAGCTTCGCCACTTCCAGATAAAGCCGCGCTCGAAATCCCAGCAGCATCGACTCCACCTCTCCTAGAACCGTCGACGACAAGCCGAAAATGCGGGACAAGTGACTTCGTAGATGAGGCTGCAGCAGTGGTAGCGACAGATTCCACGCGTAAATGCAGACGCGCTCCACCAACTGCGGGTCTTGCTGTCGCTTGCTGGCTAGCAGCGCTCGCTCCAGCGCCTTGATCCCTTCCACACGGCGAGCAAGCAGTATCGACTGACGCTGTCGTGAACTGACCTTCCCAGCAGTGTGAGCTGGAGACGTCACGACTAGAAGAATCGCACCCAGCACTTGATGCAGTACGCGAACTTTCGGAGGCATGTTCTTACCTTTCTTCTGCAATACGACGTCACATGCCTCTGCTGTCGGCAAAGCGATGTTAAACGCAGCGTGGATCCCAGTCTCCACGAGTATCTCCGGATCGATATTACCCAGTGCGTTCACATCCAAAGAGTCCGCAAACGCTTTGACATCAGCCGTCGGCGTGTCGGCTAAGAAAGCCGAAAAGGTTGTTGCTTCCTGGAAGAGGTCAACGTACGCTGCTTCAAGTGAACTGGTCAAGTTTCCCGACTTGACACACTGCAGTTTGACAAGCAGAGAGGCCCTTTTGCTGGTTGACGGGATCAAACGCTTGACGTTCGGCACGATCTTCTGACATTCCGCGTCCTTGAACGAGCCGACGTGAACTTGGATCCGCAAGGCTTCCTCGTACAAGGCTTTGAACGTCTCGTCCGCTTTAGTTGGGTCTGAAAGCCGAGGCGTTATCTGAACATCAACCACCTCGTTGATCGTCTTGGCAGCGTTGGCCAACTGGTTTGCATCGACTTGAGCGTAGACCAGAGCAAGCTGGAGACGCAACAGCCACGACAGATCCGATTCCCCAGTCAGCTTAAGCGCCTCGATGATTTTCGTAAGCGACGGCACCAAAAACTGGAATGTAGACTGCTTCATCAGCTGCCGAGCAATCTGCCAGTACGTGACCGACGCATTATAAACGAGGAAGTCGTAGGTGGGTCGTTTGTGAGTGTCCGTAGCGACTGGAAGCACCAGCATGACGTAGTGGACGGCGTTCAACACCTTCTTCAGTTTTGCCGCTCCAGTATCGGACTGAGCGTCATGAGATCCGCAGTGAGCGCGAACAAACTGAGCTCGACAGTAAAACTACAGCGCAACACAAGAAGCGATGAGTTCACAAAGGAAAGACTTCGATCACAGCAGAGCCAACCTGGTTTTTGAGCCGACATTCACCAAAGAACCACTCCACGCTCTGCGACGCAGTATGAAAGTCTCCTTGGAAGATGGCAGCTTCGGCAGTCAGCACCAACAACTCTGGGAGGTTCATGTCGGGGCTCACTCCCATCGCCGGGATGCACGTTTGCTGCTGGATCGCTGCGAGCCGGTCGAGGATACTACGCGCAGTCGGTCGCGCGTCTTTCGATGAGCTGTTCTCGCCTTCCGGCTGCCTCGCATGCTCCAACAATCGCCGCAGCTCCCGATCCAGCGCCATCACTGCCACGACCCCTTCAAAGGTCGTGTCTGAATATCCAAAGCCACAACGTAATATAAACTACGAACCTGACCATCTGCGTGGCGAGCAGCAACGTTGCCTGTATATTATAAATCCACGCGAGCCTAGTTCTTCTTCTTGGCCAGGCCGGACACGATGTCGTCGATGCGCAGTAGCATGCAAGCCGCCTCCACGGCCGTCTTGATGGACTGCGTCTTGACCTGGAACGGCTCCCACACACCCAGCTCCGTTGACTGTGTCACCTTGCCAGTCACACCGTCCACACCGAACGACTCGTCCGTCTCGGCTTGCTTGGCACGCAGCGCCGTCATCGTACGCACGACGTCAGCTCCGCAGTTCTGCAGCAGCGTGCGCGGGATGACCTCCAACGCCTCGCCAACTGCTCGGAACGGGAACTGCTCCACGCCTTCGATCTCCTCGGCGTGTTTTTGAGCTCATGGGCCAGACGCATTTCAGTAGCACCTCCGCCAGGCAGAAGCAGCGGCTCGAACACTACGTTGCGAGCCACCTGCATGGCGTCCTGCAGGTTGCGCTCGATCTCGTTCAGCACGTCCTTGCTGCCACCACGCAGCAGGATGCTGCAGGCGCCAGGGTCCTTGCACTCCTCGAAGAACGCAAAGTACTCGTCGCCCAGCTTGCGCACCTCGAAGAGACCGCATTTGGTGCCAATGTCCGACTCCTGGATCTCGTCCGCGCGGCTCACAATGGTGGCGCCCGTGGCACGCGCCACACGGTTGTTGTCTGTCTTCCTCAGGCGACGGAAGGCCGTAATGCCGGCCTTGACAAAGTAGTGCTGGGCCAGATCCGACACGCCTTTCTCCGTGATGACCACGTCGGGCTTCATGGCCACGACCTGAGCGCACAGGTTCTCAATGTACTCCTCCTCCAGACGCAGCAGCGTGTTCCAGTCCTGGTCGTTCGTGAGCTCCACGTTGGTCTGGCTCTCGCCCTTCTTGTACTCCAACGGGCAGTCCAGCAGCAGCACGCGCGGGTTCTCAATGCGGCGGCGCATCTTGGAGTGGGTCACGTCCTTGTTGAACATGACTCCCTTCAGCACGCGGCTGTCCTCGAGTTCTCCGCCGGGGATCTTCTCCACCTTGGCGTATCTCTTGACGTCCACCTCTTTCCTACCTGAGGCTGAAGTTCTCGCCACCGTCAGCACAGCATCCAACGCCAAGTCGCTGACCAAGTTGCCCACTCGGGGAGAGAACTTGGTGCCGATGGAGCTCTGCACGAGGTTGCGCATGTCCTCCTTGTTCTCAATGTCGATGGTGGTGGCCAGTTTCTTGGCGATCTCCAGCGACTTCTGCAGCGCGCGGTTGAAGCCGCGGATCACCACCGTCGGGTGCACCTGGTGGCTCAAAAGGGCTCGGCCACCACCAGTAGCTCGCCGGCCAGGATGATGACGGACGTGGTGCCATCGCCCACCTCCTCGTCCTGCGCGCGGCTCAGCTCGATCATGCTCTTGGCGGCCGGGTGGGCCACGTCCACCTCCCTCAGGATGGCGTTGCCGTCGTTAGTCATGACGATGCCGCCCATCGGGTCCAGCAGCATCTTGAGCATGGAGCGGGGCCCCAGCGTGGTGCGCACAATGTCCGACACGGCCTTGGCCGCCTCGATGTTGCCCAGCTGGGCGGTGCGCCCGGTCTCACGCTTGGTGTTGGTGTCTGGCAGGTAGATAGGTTAGTTATGCGGGTAGAGGACGCAGCAGGAGGCGCCGGGCACGTACTCAGAACCATCACGGGAGCCTGCATCATGGTGGCTGGGAGTGGGGATCTTGTGGATGGCTCGAAAAGGTAATTGCTCGTTTAGAGGGGACGTCGTCTCTTTAAGAGAGGGAGAAATGGACTACCTGGTTCTAACTACCGGGTAGTCCAATATGCGAGCCCGATGCTATACCAACGTTTGGATTCATGGCGCACTTCTCACGGTCTCCGTTACCGTCATGACGTTTGCTGCATGGGACGTCTCGCAGATGCCGTCGCTGGACGGCAAAGTGACGGTTGTCACAGGCGCAAACTCCGGCATCGGCTTCGTCACTGCGTTGGAGTTGGCTCGGAAGAAGGCGGTGGTGGTGTTGGCATGTCGGAGCGCCGACCGTGGTCGACAGGCCGTGGACTGCATCACGCGCGAACTCGCCACCACCGCCACCGTCGAGTTCCTGCCGCTCGACCTGAGTGACCTCGCAAGCGTCCGGCAGTTTGCAGAGTCTTTCTGCGCCAAGTTCCAACGACTCGACATCCTGGTCAACAACGCCGGCGTGACGGTGCCGGTGCAGACCCACACGGCCGACGGACTGGAGATGCAGTTCGCCGTCAACCACCTGGGCCATTTTGTGCTGACGGCGCTTCTGTTCGACTTGCTCAAGCGAGACAGCGAGCGCGAGCCGTCCCGCGTCGTGACCGTCAGTAGTCTGTCGCACCGCTGGGTCAAGATGGATCTGAGCAAACTTGCGCGGTCCACGCCGAACAAGAAGACGTACGCGAAAGAGTATGCGACGTCCAAGTTGGTCAACTTGTTGTTCGCGTACGAATTGGACCGGCGTATCATGGCGGCGGGGTTGGCCGGGAGGGTGTTGTCGGTGGCGGCGCATCCGGGCATCGCGGCGTCCGAGATCCCGCTCAAGATTCTGGCGACGCGGTTCCCGTCGTGGCTGCAGCGCTTTGTCGTCAAGCTCTACGAGATCAGCCACTTGGCACAACCGATCGACCGCGCTGCGCTCCCGTCACTCCTCGCGGCGACGGGGTTAACGTGAAAAGTGGCGATTACTTTGGCCCGAATGGGTTTCTTGGCATCCGCGGCAAACATCCCATCCGAATCGAGTCGAGCGCTGCGAGTCACTGTGAAGAAGACGGCGTCACGTTGTGGACATTGAGTGAGGACATTGCGCATTGCAAGTTCGAGGTGACAGGATGATCAGACGCAGAGATTGCTGGGTTAGACAAATATTTTTTCTTGCGAGGTTTCCAATCTGCAGTCTTCCACCATCGCGGCCGTCGACACCGCAGATATTGCCAGTTGTAACAAGCGACTCTACTCTGTCTCCTGAAAGTCCTACCGCTGAAAGTGATCTCAACGTTGTGATGTCGACTTCCGTCGTTGCGAAAGCTGAACAGTATCGACTTCCGTCGTTGTCGAAATCTGAACAAACATGTGCGAAGAAACTCAGTCCCCAGACGCCAAGTGAGCCCGACGGCAGCTCGACGGAGTGCGCTTCATTATACAGCACACAGTCGAGAAGAAATACGCAGACAGAATGAAGCCGTCAACATTGCAGGATGCGATTTCAAGCGGACAAATGGATGTGGTGGAGTTTCTGTTTGGACTTGCCAGCCCCTCGTAGGACTTGGTGGGGGCCTTCATCGCAGCAGTGGTCACTGGACACGATGTCCTCGCAGACAGGATTCGTGAGGCTTACAGTCGCACAGAACCCAAAGAAGACCTCCTGGTTGCCCTAGCAAGCCGAAGTGAGGGTGCCGAAGCAGTCAAATATTTGTTCGCGGCGGACAAGTCGATTCAAGGTTGATCGACCAAGCGTTTCTCCATGCAGCGAAACGGAACTGCGTTGGTACCCTGGAATTCCTCTACAACACTGGCCTAGTCTCTCTGGAAGTGTGTGATAGGGCGATGGGGAAGCTACGTTGTATCCCTGGCCCAAAGTGACAGCATTGAGATCTCTCTGTAGAAAGCAATGTGCATCCCAAACAGCAGTGGATGTAGCACTATTATTTGCGCATGAGTTTGAAATGACCAGGCTGCTATATGACGGTGGGAGTGCTTCCGCTGGAGCGATCGTTGCAGCTTTCAAGCACGCTGGTGGTTGGAGCAGGGTATTCGCTTCCGTTACGATGAAGATCAGGTTGCCATCGTGAAGCTGTTGTACAAGGAGAGCTGCATGTCGTCTGAAGTCATTGGCAAAGCCCTTGTGCATGCAGCAGTATATAGGAAGGTCGAGGTCGTGGAGCTGCTGCGAGACGACCGTCGCGTTTGTGCCGAGGCGATAAATGATGCTTTCGTAGCGGCCGCCTCCCTCAAATCGAGCGAGTTGATGAGGTACCTGTATGACACGCAGTGCATCTCGAATGAAGCGCTTGTAAGAGCCTTTAACAAAGCTGCTTATCGTGGTAAGCTCGAGAATGTGAAAATGATTATCGACGAGATTTTGGATGAAACCAGAAGAGTCTCGCGGGAACTGAAGCTCGAGATCGTATTGATTGCTGTCTGTGTCGGAAGAGAAAATATTTTGCGTCTAGTGGCCGGTGTCGACGTTGGCTATTGGACGCGCAGCTTCGAAAGAGATACTTGAAGAGGCAAGAACCGACGCAGTCAAGAAGTTCGTGCGAAGAAAACTTTTGCGACCTTCCTTCGCATGAGCCAATGTACTTTTTAGTTTCCATTTGTCAATGTTTTTGGTCAAATTGCTACGGCTTATCTTCACGCTGATGAACCACTTGAGTCCAACTGAAGACAGAATACAGCCTGCTCCACTTTCTCGTGGATCTGGAAATACCCAAGGAATTCGTGCAAGAAGAACTTTGCGAGTCCATGATACAAGCAAAATCTGTGACGTGTGACCAAGATATTCGATAAGCCACGCCGGTTCTTGCCGATTAAAGCAGCTTCTCTTCTAAGCTGCGAGTCCAGCACCCGACATTGACCACTAGCTGCAAAATACTATTTTCTTCCGACGTCGATAGCAACATACACAATCCCCAGCTTCAGTTCTCTCGAGGCTTCTCTGGTTCCATCCAAAAGTAGTTTGTTGACGAGCATTTTCATACTGTCGAGCATGCGGTTTAGAGTGCCTCACCAAAGGCTCTTGCAATCGCGTCTTCGAGATGCGCTTCTTGCCATACAGGTATCTCATCACCAACTCGTTGCTTGGTACAGTGGCGGCCACCACGAAAGCATCATTCATCGCCTTGACGCTCGTTCGGGGATCGTCTCGCAGCAACTTCACAACCTCGAGCTTCCCGCGGCGTGCTGCATTCACGAATGCTGCGTCAATGACTTTAGACGAGAGGCAGCTCTCCTTGTACAGAAGCTTCACGATCTCAACCTGGTCCTCGCCGTGTCGGGTTTTGGGTTGCCAGTCCGAGCTCGCGGCATTGTTAAAAGTAGCGATGACCGCTCCCCTTGAAGCGCTCCCGGTTTCATACAGCAGCTTGATCGTTGCGAACTTCCGCGTACGTCGCAGCGCTATGTCCACAGCGATTTGGGACGCACAGCGCTTCCTGCAGAGAGAAACTCCATTGTTTTCCGTTTGGGCCACAGATATGATGCAGAGTCCCTCAGTGCCTTATCAAATGCCCACAAAGAAACCCGGCCGGTGTCGTTCAGGAATTCCATGGTATCAATGCAGCTCTGTTCTGCTGCGCTGACGAAAGCCCTGTCGAGCAACTTTGACTTGAAATGTCCATTGTGGTACAGGTACTTCAACGCTCTGGTACCGCCGCGTTTTGGCAGCTGGACCGCATAAGGCTTCTTTGCTCCTGCATGGCAGAAAACCTCGCGGATCCTGTCTGCAAGTGCGAAATGCTGGGTGCGCACTGCTGCAGTAAAAGCCGCCGCCAAGTTCCACCACGATCCGTCCAGCTCAAGTAGAACCCCCACCACGTCCATCTGCCCGCTCGAGATCGCATGTGCCAGCGTATCCAACCCTTTGGTTTCTTTCGCGTACTTCTTCTCGACGGCATCTTGCACAATAAAGCGCACCACGTCAAGACGGCCATTCACCGCCGCGGTGTCCAGTATTTTACGGGCCGTAAAGCAGGAGAGGTCACAGTAGGCGATGCCCTTCACCCACGGAATAAAGAGAGTTGACATCAACTGTTTCAGGACGAGAAGCTGGCAGTTGGTAGCAGCAGCTTCCGCTGCCTTCCGTACGGGCTCCATGGAGGTCGCTCTTGGATCAGCACAATGTTTCTTCACTAGAATCTCTACACAGTTCAAATGGTCATTCGCAGCCGCCTTCACGAGTGCATTCGACGTTCTACATTCACACCGTGCTAGCAGTTGGGTCAACCACACGGAGTTACCCAACTTCGCAGCCTCCAGAAAACTTCCTCCACCGTCATCACGAATTCTCTAATCGCTGTCACGACATGGGACAGCGCCATTATATTGTCAGGGAAGCGCACAGTGTCGCGTGAGCTTTTCAGGCAGTCGTCATGTTCAGCTAGTGGTCGAAGCCGCTTGGTGTATCCCATGGCCGGGCTGTTTGAGCGTTCGCGCTTCATTATTTGATTTCTTCTCGTCTTCCTCGACAATGATGGAGGGCGACGTTCTCACACGTCGCAGAAATTCTCACACGTCACACATTTCCGCACTAAGTACGGATTATAAGCAATTTCCCATGATGGGGATGTCTTGGCGGACGCTGGCGCTGTTCGGGGGCGCGTTGCTGCTGCGGCTGGCGCTGCTGGTGTACGGCCACCTGCAGGACGTTTACATGGCCGTCAAGTACACGGACGTGGACTATGACGTGTACACGGACGCCGCGCGGGAGGTGGCGGCGGGTAACTCTCCTTTCGACCGCACGACGTATCGATACACTCCAGTGCTGTAAGATAATGTGTGATTTTTTTACTTATTATACCATATATTTATCGATATGTGTATTATTGCAGAGCTTATTTAATGCTGCCCAATGTCTACCTACACGAAGTGTTCGGCAAGTTATTGTTTGTGGGCTGCGACTTGCTAGTCGGTCGCGTGTTGTACGAAATTTTACGCCTGCGGGGACTTCCGGATCAAAGTAAGAGGTGGATATTGTTGAGAGGATTACTATGCTAATGTTCATGGGGCTCATGCTCTTGGTGCAGATGCGGCACTGTATTGCTGGTACGATGACTGAAAATGTGAGCAAATTGCAGTGGAGGGTGTAGAAATCATGAAGTGGTTGCTGTGATGTTCTTGCAGCGTGTGGCTTTTCCATCCGTTCTCGGTCAACATCTCGACGAGAGGCAATGCGGACTCGATTGTGGTGCTGCTTGTGCTGGTATCATTGCTGTTGATGATGCACAAGCAGCTCATTCTGTCAGCTTTGGCGTAAGTCGTGGCCCTGATGATTTTCTGCTTTGCTCCTGGTCTGACTGCTGGCTCTGTTGCGTTACAGATATGGTGCTGCTGTTCACTTCAAGATCTACCCCATTATTTACGCGTTGGCATTCCTAGTGGTATAGTAAAACGGAGAACGTTGCTAGACTGATGATTCTGAGGAACTAACGCTTATGGTTTTGTTACCAGTTTCTAAATGGTGACTTTCGTGCGTCGAATGGCAAGTGGGCGACGTCCTGCAAGTCTTCTTTCTGCTTTTGGGTGCAGCTGGCGGGACAAGTGAATAAGGATCGTTTGCTCTTTGGAGCCGTCAGTGGAGGGCTCTTCCTCGCACTCGCAGCAATCTTCTACTACATGTACGTCGAGAAGCTCCACAGAAGTTGTGATGATGTTAATCCTTACGTTTTATTTGCTTGCAGCTACGGCTACCAGTTCCTGTTTGAGACGTACCTGTACCACTTGACGCGCACAGACAACCGCCACAATTTCTCAGTCTACTTCTACGACCTGTATCTCCGATACAACACGCCATCAGGCTTTGGAGTGGGCCTCGTCGCGTTTCTTCCGCAGCTCACGTCACTCGTAGCGATTTCGTTCGCCTATGGTCGCGATCTGCCATTCGCGATGTTCGCACTGACGATGGTGTTCGTCATCTTCAACAAGGTTTGCACGGCCCAGGTACGTCCGAAGTTAGTACTGCGAACTTGTAGTCGACTGATGTTCATTTGTTTTGGGTTTACACAGTATTTCCTATGGTACACAGCCTTCCTCCCGCTGATCTTTCCATTGACAAGCGTGCGTCTGAAGTGGAAGGGCTTGGTCATGATCGCTGCTTGGCTCGGTGGCGAGGTACGACACTGTCACCAGCATTGCAACTTGTTATTCACATTGTGTATTGCTGGTGCAATGTTTGTTTTCTAGTTGCACTGGTTGTACTGGGCCTACTACCTCGAGATGCAAGGCGTCAATACCTTCTTCCCACTATGGCTGGCCGGACTCATCTTCTTCTCGGTGAATGTGGGGATTCTCGCTACGTTGATGCAGCACCATTCCTTCACGCCGCTCTTCCGCAACGAACAAGTGCAGCAGCTCGTTCTCAACGACAGACCCAAGCAAGAGTGAACCATCTAACTCACGTAAATCGGCATTGTAGATGCCTTTGGGGATCTATGAAATAGAATAAAACCTGGTCAAATGAATGTTGCATCGGTCTCCAGCCACTTCGCATTCAGCTGCATCGAGTCGAGTCGAGATGGTGTCTGCCAAGGTGCTACTGACGAGTCTCATCAACCAGTCGCCGCAGTATGTGATCGACCAGGCGCAAGTGCCGATCCACTTCGTCGTCAGTAAGACCGACTGGAGCTACTGCGCCACTCGCCTCCTCCAGGCCAAACTCATGGGCTTTGACACGGTACCAGCTACCTGGGTTGAATCTTGCATCAATAGTATAGTAAATATGAATTCCTTGTTGCTTGCACGCAGGAGACCAAGCCAGTGTGGGGCAAAGGCAAGAAGCGCAATCCGTGCGCGCTGCTGCAGATCGCAGTACGCGACGCCAAGCGACGGGAGGAAGTGTTCGTCCTGGACCTGCTGCATCTGCCCGCCAAGCTCTACAACGCCACGCTGACTAGTGTTTTCTTATCTAAAGACATTGTCAAGTTTGGCCAGAGCTTCTATCAAGATCTACAGGTAAGGAGGAAGAAATTAAAAGGTGAAAATTTGCTCTAACTTTGTGACCGTTTATTGTGTAGGAACTGTCGGAGTCGTATCCCCACGCGTCGTGCTTTACGGTCTGCAAGAACGTCGTGGAAGTGAACGACCTGTCGATATCTCTAGCGGGTGCCCACAACCCGCTGAGTCTGCAGAAGCTCGTGTTTTTCTACCTGAACCGGAAACTGACCAAGACCCAGCAAATGTCCAACTGGGCGAGGAGACCGCTGAGTCAGTCGCAGCTCCATTACGCTGCGGCGGACGCTTTAGTGCTCATTCATTTGTACGACGAGTTGTTGCTGCAGATTGCGAAGCAGCGGTCCAAGAAGTTCAAGCTGAGCGACGTTAGCAACGTGCTGGACGTGAATCTCTCGCCAACGCCAAAGTGCTCGCTCTGTTTTGAGGTTTTCGAGTCGGCGACCGAGCTGAAGAAGCATCGCAAGACTTGCACCTTGGACGTCCGCACACTGGCCGTTTGTGCAGTGTGTGAAGGGAAGAAGTTGGTGACGGAGAAGACGATGAAGCATCACGTCAAGAACTGCGGAGTGGAGGAGGAGTTCGCTGAGCCGATCCTGCAGATCAAGAGGAAGCGTTCGATGTCGATGGAGAAGCCTGCGGATGAAACTTCGCCAGAGTCGGCTCCTAGTCGTAAGAGACGCCGCAATAAAGCCAAGCAGGACGCTGACGGCGCAGAGAGCCCCAAGGTAGAGCATGTTGAAGCGTCCAATACGTCGCCGAAGAAGAGGAAACGCCAGCAAAAGAAGACGAAAGCCGATGCTGAACAGGACAAGTCTGCTGAAGCTTCCAATGCGGATAAAGCTGCAGTGAAAACCTCAGAACCGCTCAGTGCTGCCGAGTTGGAAGTGCAAGCGAGGAAAAAGCGTCGCAACGCAGCGAAGAAGGCTCGGAGGGTGGCGAAGCAGCTAGCTAAGAAGAAGGGTCTGATTGTTACACTGTCTGAAGCAAAGACTTGCCGAGGTCAGGAGCACAAGCAGCGGAAGATGAGCATGGAGTCGTCACTTCTGGCATCGGACTCGATGTGGTCTCAAATCTCCAGCGATTGCACTGCTTCAGCTTAGATGGATTGAGGACATGACTTCAGATTAATAGATGGGTGTCCATCAGTTGAAAAGATGCCGTCACTCTGCAAAAAGCGTCCTCGAACCCAAAGCAATAATGTCCACGAAGGCAGAGCTAGCAAAGCTCATCAGCCGGTTGCCTCTGTACGAAATCAACGAGTCGAAAGTGCCAATCTACTTTGTGGCGACAAAGAGCGACTGGGTGTACTGCCAGACTCGCCTGCTAGCGGCAAAGTTTGTGGGTCTCAACACGGTACGTTGCCTTCTGCAAGTAAATCTCTGCGTTGAATACACTAACAAATTTGCCAGGAATCCAAGCCGGCGGTCAACAGATACCACGAGAATCCGTGCTCGCTGTTGCAACTTGCGGTCCGCAGCGCTAACAACAAGGAGGAAGTGTTCATCCTGGACCTCCTCCATTTATCTATCAGCGTGTATAACGCTACGCTGCTCAAATTGTTCCAGTCCCAGACAGTTGTGAAAGTCGGCCACGCGTTTTACGGAGACTTGCAGGTTTGAAATGCTCTGTTTGGTTGTGCTTGAGTGGTGGTTTAACATTTTCCATCCTTGCAACAAGCAGAAACTGTCGGCGTCGTATCCGCTCGGCGCGTGCTTTTCAGTCTGCAATAACG
The DNA here is from genome assembly GCA_011947325.1 of Phytophthora macrochlamydospora. Lineage (NCBI taxonomy): Eukaryota > Oomycota > Peronosporomycetes > Peronosporales > Peronosporaceae > Phytophthora > Phytophthora macrochlamydospora. The sequence continues at coordinate 10,398 of JAAVTH010000383.1, read as the reverse complement.
TCGTGGAAGCGAACGACCTGTCGGTGTTGGTGGATGACGCGCACAATGCGCTGAGTCTGCAGAAGCTCGTGTATTTCTACCTGGACAAGAACCTCGTCAAGACCCAGCAACAGTCCAATTGGGAGAAGAGGCCGCTGTCTCGTGCCCAACTGCACTACGCGGCAGCAGACGCATTGGTGCTGCTACACTTGTACGACGAGTTGATGCTTCGTCTTCGCCGCAAGTGCCAAGTCAACAGCGAGCTGAGCATCGTGATGAACGAGTTGGATGTGCAAGGCCCGAGGGTTCCCAAGTGCTCGCACTGCTTCCAGACATTCAAGACATTCAAGACGCTGAAGCAGCATCAATGCGAGCGGGAGCTGCGTACGCTGTCGGTCTGCGCGGCTTGCGGAGACAAGAAGCTCGCGACGGCGACGTCCATAGCACACCACGAAGTCGAGTGCGGATCGTTTTAGGGGTCAATGCTGCTGCCAGTTGGCGCCGTTCTAGGAAAACAGGCAGTAAAGGATGTGAGGGTTTAGCAGAGACCAGGCATGTAAAAAGGTGTTCGCTTGGTTGTTGCATCGGCCGTGTGTCCTCATGGATAATGGCTTGGTCCGCGAGTCAGAATGACTCCCGAAGGAATGGCCGCTCGGAACCGATCGCCACCTGGGCGACGTTTGCAACGGCAACTTCTACAGGTCGACAACAACTACCAAAGCTTGGTGGTCCACCACCACCACCACCGGGCTCGCCATACACCACCGGGCTCGCCATCGTTGTTATGCAGCCCCTCGTTCTTCGGGTGCAGCGCACTCGACGGCCTTTACGCCTTTGACGGTGCTGCCCATTCAGACCAGGTGTCTCCATCCCCAGCTGTTTTCCCGACACCAAATCGGCTGGGGCCACCGAGACGATGGCACGGGATCGAAGTCCACCGCCGACTTGAGGCTCATCTCGCTCATTTCCCAACTGACTTGCGGCCATGACCGCCGCTGACAGAGCCCCGCTGGTGGTGGAGCTCGCCGTGGAAGGCATGATGTGCATGAAGAACTGCGGCTCGACGGTGCAGAGCGCGCTGCGCGGGGTGGACGGCGTGGCCTCGGCCGTCGTGGACTTTGACACTCGCAGCGCTCGCGTCGAGTGCAAGGCAGGGGCGTCCACCACCGTCGACGACCTCGTGGACGCGGTGGAGTGCGTGGGCTTTGGTGCTGCCGTCAAGCAGCAGCAGACGGCGGAGGAGGATCCGCTGACGATCCGCCTGGTGGTGGACGGCATGATGTGTCAGAAGAACTGCGGCTCCACCGTCGAGAACGCGCTACGAGGCGTGGACGGGGTGGCGACGGCGGTGGTCAAGTTCGAGGACCGCATGGCCGTGGTGACGCTGAAGGCGCCCGGCAGCGCCACGCTGGAGCAGCTCGTGGACATGGTGGAGTGCGTGGGCTTCCAAGCCGGCGCGTACGACGCAACCAGGGCGGCCGAGATCAAGTTGGCGTTCCAGAAGCAGAAGATGCAGCAGCAGGAGCAGGAGACGGCGGTGGTGGACGTGGCAGACGCCACGGGACACCCGAGAGCAGTGTTCCACGTGGAAGGCATGAGCTGCGCCGCCTGCGTGAAGGCGATCGAGGACTATCTGGGCAAGGAGCAGGGCGTGCTGCACTGTCGGGTGGGTCTCATCAGTCAGAAGGCGGAGGTGGCGTTCGACCGAGATCTGATCAAGAGCGAGACGGAGCTGGGGAAGATGATTGATGAGGCTGGCTATAAGGCGACGTTCTCTCACGTGGTGGAGCCTGGAGACGACGACTCGTTGGAGCTGAAGTTTACGGTGATGGGAATGAGCTGTGCGGCGTGTGTGGGGAAAGTAGAGAGGGCCGTCGGGAAGCTGCCAGGGGTGACCAAAGTGCAGGTGAATCTGCCGCTGAACAAGGCTCATGTTCATCTGAAGCAGCTCTCGAAGACTGGCCCTCGCGACGTGATGGAGTGCATCAATGGTTTGGGATACAGTGCTGAGATTGCGTCGGATACGACGGACCAGAACGCTCTGAGCAAGTCGGAGGTGGAGAAGTGGCGCAAACTGCTGACTACTGCGATGATTTTCTCGCTGCCGGCGACGCTGATTCACATGGTGTTCATGTACATCCCTCCTGTGGAAATGTTTCTCATGACGCCTGTGTTCAACTCGGTCACGCTGAAGATGTTGCTGCTGTTCTTGTTGGCTACTCCTGTGCAATTCGGTGTGGGTCATCGCTTCTACGTGGCTGCGTGGAAGGGCTTGCAGCACGGAGCCATGGGCATGGACTTCTTGGTGGTAGCTGGTACGACCATGTCGTACACGTACAGCTTTGTGTCGTTGGTCGGCTCGGCGATTCATGAGAACTACATGGGCCACCACTTCTTCGAGTCATCCGCCATGTTGATCACGTTCGTGACCTTGGGTAAATACATGGAATCGATGGCCAAGGGCAAGACAGCCGATGCGTTATCTGAACTGGCCAAGCTGCAGCCGAAGACGGCGCTTCTAATCGAAGCTGACAAGCGTGACCGCGAGATTCCGATCGAACTGGTGCAGCGTGGCGATCTCTTGCGAGTTTTGCCAGGCGCCAACATCCCGACAGACGGCGTCGTCAAGTCTGGATCCAGCTCAACCGATGAGTCGATGCTGACTGGTGAGAGTATGCCGGTTGCTAAGACGACAGGTGACTATGTGTTTGGATCGACTGTAAACCAGCAGGGCACGCTTGTGATTGAGTCGAGCTGCTTGGGTAGCGAAAGCTCAGCGCTATCGCAGATTTGCGATTTGATCGAGAATGCGCAGCTGAACAAAGCACCAATCCAAGCCTATGCAGACTGGCTGGCGTCGATTTTTGCGCCTTGCGTCTTGGGTCTCTCGATAGCGACGTTTTCAACGTGGTTGATCTTGCTGACGCTGAGTATCGTTCCTACGAAGTGGATGGTGGAGTTGGGTATGGAGGACATCACTGGCCATTCAGATGATATGTACATGGCGGTTCTGTTCGGCATCTCCGTTGTGGTTATCGCCTGCCCGTGTGCTCTCGGACTCGCCACCCCTACTGCTGTCATGGTTGGATGCGGTGTCGGCGCCAAGAAGGGTGTGCTCATCAAGGGTGGACGAGCTCTCGAGACTGCGCGATACATTGACACCATCGTCTTCGACAAGACTGGAACGCTCACGCTCGGACACCCGTCGGTGCGAGATGTGGTGGTGGCCGATCGTGCTTACACCCCCGTGAACTTCTGTACTACGGAGCGTCGTTGGAGTGCGTGAGTGAGCACGTTCTCGGTAAGGCTATCGTGGTGACTGCCACGGAACACGAGAAGTTGCTGCTGCAGGACCCGACTGAGGTGCACGTGGTTCTCGGTCGCGGTATCGAAGGTGTCGTAGCTGCCAGCAACGTCACCACGCGGAAGTCTCCCGCGAAAGTGATGGTGGGCAACTCGGAGTACTGCGAGGAGAAGGGCATCGAAATCGGCGAGAAGATGCGCACCCATATGCACGAACTCGAGCTAGAAGGCAAGACCGTGGTGATGGTGTGTGTCGAAGACAAGCTGGTGGGGGTCATCGCGCTGGCTGACGCTCCCCGCCCGGAAGCAAAGGCGGTGGTGCAGCATTTGAAGTCGATGGGGTTGGACGTGTGGCTGATCACGGGAGACAACCTGCGGACAGCCAGCGCCATCGCTCGGCAGATGGGTATCAACCACGTGAAGGCGGTGGCGTTGCCTGGTGAGAAAGCCTCCCAGATCAAGGCCCTGCAGTCTCAGATAAACCCCGTGACGCTGAAGCCTCGGGTGGTGTGCATGGTGGGGGACGGCATCAACGACGCGCCGGCCCTGGCGCAATCGGACATCGGCATGGCCATCGGCGCCGGCACGCAGATCGCCAAGGCGGAGGCCGACATGGTGCTGGTGAAGAGTGCGCTGACGGACGTGGTGGTGGCGCTGGACTTGGCCCGCGTCGTGTTCTCCCGCATCAAGCTCAACTTCTTCTTCTCGATCGTGTACAACGCCGTGGGATTCCGCTGGCAGCGGGTATGTTTTTCCCGTTGATTCACCGCATGATGCCGCCGGCGTGTGCTGGTTTGGCGATGGCGTTCTCGTCCGTGTCGGTGGTGATTTCGTCGCTACTGCTGAAGAGATACCAACCCCGGTGCTGAACACGCCCAAGCAGAAGATTTTCTTCGAGGAGGATGTTACGGTGGTCGACCTGAAGAACCTCGTGCGGCTCAAGCTCAACTCGGCGCGGCATTCGTACGAGCCCGTGACGAACACGGACGAGATGAGTGCGCGCGCGAAGGTCCCGAACGAGCCGATGCAGTAAAACGGACATGTGTTGCGTGTTTGGGCCCGAGCGAAGGCCGTTCCAGTGTGCTATTTAACTTGAAAGCTCTTTGTCTTTGCATTGTTGGGCTGATCCGAGCCATTTTGTTAGTCGACCTCAACTTGCTGAGATAGGCGCAGCCCCAATATGACTCCAAAGCTCCACGACGTGCTCGAACAGCAAAGGCAACACAGCTAGTACTATGCAGACCCTTTGTCTTCACCTCCAAGGCACAGCTAGGACCTCAACGCCATCAACAAGGCAGCCAAAAATCTATTGCCATGAGATCTTGTTCCTAGTCGGCCCCACGAAAGGGTTCAGTCGCCACTTCACCAAGACAAGCTCAGGTATCTATCTGCTTGCGGTCGGACAAGTGGCATCGAACTGTCTGGCGGCACCATCTTGCCATCTTGTCCAGCTGGCAGCTTCCAGCGTTCGTTCATTCAGCGATTCTCCGGCCCTGTGTTCAGCCTCTGTGCTGGCGGTGCAAGACTTGGCCCAATCCGTTCGCAACGGGCGCGTGGTCCTTCCGGCTTTTACCCATCGCTGGGCACTTCCAAATATACTGCAGAGAGCACACGAGCGTCGGTCGATGGTGGCCATGGCAACCGCCAGCGATGTACGAACCATCCGCCTGGTGGTGGACGGCATGATGTGTCAGAAGAACTGCGGCTCCACCGTCGAGAACGCGCTACGAGGCGTGGACGGGGTGGCGACGGCGGTGGTCAAGTTCGAGGACCGCATGGCCGTGGTGACGCTGAAGGCGCCCGGCAGCGCCACGCTGGAGCAGCTCGTGGACATGGTGGAGTGCGTGGGCTTCAAGCCGGCGCGTACGACGCAACCAGGGCGGCCGAGATCAAGTTGGCGTTCCAGAAGCAGAAGATGCAGCAGCAGGAGCAGGAGACGGCGGTGGTGGACGTGGCAGACGCCACGGGACACCCGAGAGCAGTGTTCCACGTGGAAGGCATGAGCTGCGCCGCCTGCGTGAAGGCGATCGAGGACTATCTGGGCAAGGAGCAGGGCGTGCTGCACTGTCGGGTGGGTCTCATCAGTCAGAAGGCGGAGGTGGCGTTCGACCGAGATCTGATCAAGAGCGAGACGGAGCTGGGGAAGATGATTGATGAGGCTGGCTACAAGGCGACGTTCTCTCACGTGGTGGAGCCTGGAGACGACGACTCGTTGGAGCTGAAGTTTACGGTGATGGGAATGAGTTGTGCGGCGTGTGTGGGGAAAGTGGAGAGGGCCGTCGGGAAGCTGCCAGGGGTGACCAAAGTGCAGGTGAATCTGCCGCTGAACAAGGCTCATGTTCATCTGAAGCAGCTCTCGAAGACTGGCCCTCGCGACGTGATGGAGTGCATCAATGGTTTGGGATACAGTGCTGAGATTGCGTCGGAGACGACGGACCAGAACGCTCTGAGCAAGTCGGAGGTGGAGAAGTGGCGCAAACTGCTGACTACTGCGATGATTTTCTCGCTGCCAGCTACGTTGATTCACATGGTGTTCATGTACATCCCGCCGGTGGAGAAGGTTCTAACGACGCGTATCCTCAATGGAGTGACGTTAAGACTGCTGTTGTTATTCCTGTTGGCCACCCCGTGCAGTTTGGTATTGGCTGGAGATTCTACGTGGCAGCGTGGAAAGGACTGAAGCACGGAGCTATGGGCATGGATTTCCTCGTCGTAGCAGGCACGACCATGTCGTACACGTACAGCTTTGTGTCGATGATCGGCTCGGCGATCCACGAGAACTACGAGGGCCACCACTTCTTCGAGTCGTCGGCGATGCTTCTTACGTTTGTCACGTTGGGTAAATACATGGAATCCATGGCCAAGGGCAAGACAGCGGATGCGTTATCGGAGTTGGCGAAACTCCAGCCCAAGACTGCGCTGTTGGTTGATACTGGCAAGCGTGACCGCGAGATTCCTATTGAGCTGGTGCAGCGTGGAGATCTGTTACGTATCCTGCCGGGGGCTAACATTCCCACGGACGGCGTGGTGAAGTCAGGATCGAGCTCGACAGACGAGTCGATGCTAACGGGCGAGAGTATGCCAGTGCCGAAGAAAGCCGGCGACTACGTTTTCGGGTCAACTGTAAACCAGCAAGGTACGCTGGTGATCGAGTCGAGTTGTTTGGGCAGCGAGAGCTCGGCTCTTTCCCAAATTTGTGCTTTGATTGAGGACGCTCAACTACACAAGGCACCGATCCAGGCATATGCGGACTGGCTGGCGTCGATTTTTGCGCCGTGCGTACTGGGGTTGTCTCTGTTAACCTTCACGACGTGGTTGTTTCTGCTATCGATGGACATTGTTCCGCCACAGTGGAAATTGGATTTGGGGGTATCTGTAGCTACTGGCCATGCGGACGATCTCTTCCTGTCGGTTTTGTTCAGCATCTCCGTTGTGGTTATCGCTTGCCCGTGTGCTCTCGGACTCGCCACCCCTACCGCTGTCATGGTTGGATGCGGAGTCGGCGCCAAGAAGGGTGTGCTCATCAAGGGTGGACGAGCTCGAGACTGCGCGATACATTGACACCATCGTCTTCGACAAGACTGGAACGCTCACGCTCGGACACCCGTCGGTGCGAGATGTGGTGGTGGCCGATCGTGCTTACACCCCCGTGAACTTCTGTACTACGGAGCGTCGTTGGAGTGCGTGAGTGAGCACGTTCTCGGTAAGGCTATCGTGGTGACTGCCACGGAACACGAGAAGTTGCTGCTGCAGGACCCGACTGAGGTGCACGTGGTTCCCGGTCGCGGTATCGAAGGTGTCGTAGCTGCCAGCAACGTCACCACGCGGAAGTCTCCCGCGAAAGTGATGGTGGGCAACTCGGAGTACTGCGAGGAGAAGGGCATCGAAATCGGCGAGAAGATGCGCACCCATATGCACGAACTCGAGCTAGAAGGCAAGACCGTGGTGATGGTGTGTGTCGAAGACAAGCTGGTGGGGGTCATCGCGCTGGCTGACGCTCCCCGCCCGGAAGCAAAGGCGGTGGTGCAGCATTTGAAGTCGATGGGGTTGGACGTGTGGCTGATCACGGGAGACAACCTGCGGACAGCCAGCGCCATCGCTCGGCAGATGGGTATCAACCACGTGAAGGCGGTGGCGTTGCCTGGTGAGAAAGCCTCCCAGATCAAGGCCCTGCAGTCTCAGATAAACCCCGTGACGCTGAAGCCTCGGGTGGTGTGCATGGTGGGGGACGGCATCAACGACGCGCCGGCCCTGGCGCAATCGGACATCGGCATGGCCATCGGCGCCGGCACGCAGATCGCCAAGGCGGAGGCCGACATGGTGCTGGTGAAGAGTGCGCTGACGGACGTGGTGGTGGCGCTGGACTTGGCCCGCGTCGTGTTCTCCCGCATCAAGCTCAACTTCTTCTTCTCGATCGTGTACAACGCCGTGGGATTCCGCTGGCAGCGGGTATGTTTTTCCCGTTGATTCACCGCATGATGCCGCCGGCGTGCGCTGGTTTGGCGATGGCGTTCTCGTCCGTGTCGGTGGTGATTTCGTCGCTACTGCTGAAGAGATACCAACCCCGGTGGTGGGGGATGTCGAAGTCAAACACCATTTCAAGGACGATGCGAAGGTGATTGAGCTCAAGAACATGGTCCGTCAGAAGATTGGTGCGTCTCACAAGACATACGCGCCTTTGACCAATTCCGAAGAGGTATGATTTGCCTGTAGCTTGGACTGAAAGTTAGCAGACTGCTGGAAATTGATTGATGAATATTTGTTGCTGACATTGTGTATTCGGTGAATGTGCTTTTGCAGTGGGATGATTAGAATGGAACGAGTGATATGGAGTGCGTACAACTATTATTGAAGGCAAAGTAATGAAGCTCAAGCATTTACCCGAAGACGATTGAAGTTGGTCTTCGTTCTTCCTCTTCGTCTCCATCGTAGCATTTGTCCACAGGTGCCTGTTTGACGACTGTCTTGCGTGTGCGTTGGGGTTTTCGGCTGGATGATACTCGTGCTTTTTCACCTGAAGATCGACCGTCCTCACGTGATCCAGCATGGTAGTTCAATGCGGAGCCGAGTTTGCTTTCCTCGTCACAGAATTCTGCCAGCAATTTCAGCCTCGCGGTGGCCCAGCGAGATCGATCTTTCTCTCGTTCTCGAGCCGTGCTGCGTTTGATCAAACTAGTTAGCTTATCTATGGCTGGTGTTCGACAAACCGCCGGAACGCACCTTGTAATTCAGCGACTTGCTCATTCAGCATACTCTTTTCATCGGTGGCATCCTGGATGAGCGCCAAGCATAAGCTACTGCTTTAAGATAGTCAACACATTCGGTGCACATACCCGGAGTGCAATCTGCAGCTCGGATACGTCGCTTCTCAGCTTTCGTTCCTTGTGCTGCATCTCTTTCTTCATCTACTCGAAAAGTAGCAAAGAAAAATGTTAGAAGAGGTACAAAAACTGATGCTAAAGAACAAGCATATGTGACCTCATCCAGGTGTTGGCCACGGCTCTGAAGGAAGTCGCGCTGCATAGTTTCGATCTCCTTCTGCTTCTCTTGCAACGCTGACTGGGCTTCCTGGAGTTGCTTTTTCCTGTTGGTCAATTTGTTTTCCAACGTCACCACGCGCTTTTCGCCTTCAGCTGTCTCCGACGCAGTCGATAATTTCAACGACGCCGTGTGTGCTTCTAGTCGCTGGATCTTCATGCTCATCTCGCCATTCATCTGCAATTGTTCCTCGTAGCTGCGCAGTGTCTGTTGCTGCTGATCTTTTGCATTGGCGATCATGCGGTCGCAATCTTCGATCATCTTTGTCTGCCGTACAGTTGTGGCTAGTAAGTTTTGAACCTGCTCCTCCAACTGGCGCACTTCGTTTTCAAACTTTTGCTCGCGATACAGCTCTGCTCAAGTTGTTTCTGAAGCGTTTCCACAGTTTGGGCATGTGCTCGATCGACGTTCTTAAGTTTATGCCTCCAATGACGTTCTAACTTTTTCTGTTCATCGCTTTGGGTTCCGCGAGAATGCTCAAGCTGCTCGATGTGTTGTTCCAGTGCGGCCAGCATGTTTTTCAGCTCGCTGACTTCCTCCTCGTGGTCCTGTCGACAGGTTTTAAGCGTTTGCCGCAGTTGATCCCGCTCCACCTCTGTATGACCAAGTTTCTCCATTATTACCTGCAATTCCGACTTCTTCTCGTTGCACATTTCCTCCAAACTCCTAGCGCGTTGCTCCAATACTTTAACACTCTGTAGATACGCCATATTATCCTGCTCTGCGCCGCGCAAAGTTGATACGACTCGTTGCAACGTTTCATTCTCAGCCTTTTGGTAGGCCAGTTGTCTTTCAAGCTCTTGGATTCGTTCCCCCAACCGTTCCACTTGAGCTCGCTGTGTTCTTAAGCGCTCCACTGACTGCTGAATTTCACCAAGCTCAGTCGAAGTGGACAGCGCACTGGCACTGAGCTCGTTGGATGAACTGGGAACTCCTTGGTACGGGTGCCAAAAGCTGTGTCGTCTTTCTTTGGGCTGTGATCGCTGGCAGAGTCGTGGTCATCGCCATGTTCGTAATTGAATCGGTTGGTATCGCAGTCAACGTCCTCGTCGATCACTTCTGTCTCTTGGGTGGAGCTGACCGAGTCATACCTGCTCGCTGTGGCGTGCAAGACGGAGGATTCGTAGTGGGCAGCAACTGGAACGGATTTCTTCTTGGCCTCAGCACGTCGAGAATTTGTCGCTGCTGTTGTTGCTGGCTTTGCTTCGGGTTTCCTGTCGTTCTTGGAGATGACTTTGGCATGAAGTTCGCACCTCCGAGCCATCGGTGACAAACTTGTCTGCTGTCGAGACTAACCTAAAGTTGGAACGTGTCGACAATCCTCCTGGTGGTTGCATGTTCACCAGGTCGCGAGGTTGGGACCTTGTCCCTCCGTTGGCATCGCCAATTCATCGATTCGCATGTATTTGGTTACGCATAGCTGGGCGGGTTTTAAGTTCACAATGGGAATGCTTCAAACTCAGCCGTCTAGATGTCCCACGTAAGGTTGAGCGAGCGGTCGATCTCCTCGACCTGGGCCTTCTCCGGGAAGCGGGTGTGGTTGATGCCCATGAGCCGCTGCACGACACGCACCACTTG
>JAAVTH010000382.1:0-43694 GCA_011947325.1 Phytophthora macrochlamydospora | reverse complement strand
GAGTGCGCTTCATTATACAGCACACAGTCGAGAAGAAATACGCAGACAGAATGAAGCCGTCAACATTGCAGGATGCGATTTCAAGCGGACAAATGGATGTGGTGGAGTTTCTGTTTGGACTTGCCAGCCCCTCGTAGGACTTGGTGGGGGCCTTCATCGCAGCAGTGGTCACTGGACACGATGTCCTCGCAGACAGGATTCGTGAGGCTTACAGTCGCACAGAACCCAAAGAAGACCTCCTGGTTGCCCTAGCAAGCCGAAGTGAGGGTGCCGAAGCAGTCAAATATTTGTTCGCGGCGGACAAGTCGATTCAAGGTTGATCGACCAAGCGTTTCTCCATGCAGCGAAACGGAACTGCGTTGGTACCCTGGAATTCCTCTACAACACTGGCCTAGTCTCTCTGGAAGTGTGATAGGGCGATGGGGAAGCTACGTTGTATCCCTGGCCCAAAGTGACAGCATTGAGATCTCTCTGTAGAAAGCAAAGTGCATCCCAAACAGCAGTGGATGTAGCACTATTATTTGCGCATGAGTTTGAAATGACCAGGCTGCTATATGACGGTGGGAGTGCTTCCGCTGGAGCGATCGTTGCAGCTTTCAAGCACGCTGGTGGTTGGAGCAGGGTATTCGCTTCCGTTACGATGAAGATCAGGTTGCCATCGTGAAGCTGTTGTACAAGGAGAGCTGCATGTCGTCTGAAGTCATTGGCAAAGCCCTTGTGCATGCAGCAGTATATAGGAAGGTCGAGGTCGTGGAGCTGCTGCGAGACGACCGTCGCGTTTGTGCCGAGGCGATAAATGATGCTTTCGTAGCGGCCGCCTCCCTCAAATCGAGCGAGTTGATGAGGTACCTGTATGACACGCAGTGCATCTCGAATGAAGCGCTTGTAAGAGCCTTTAACAAAGCTGCTTATCGTGGTAAGCTCGAGAATGTGAAAATGATTATCGACGAGATTTTGGATGAAACCAGAAGAGTCTCGCGGGAACTGAAGCTCGAGATCGTATTGATTGCTGTCTGTGTCGGAAGAGAAAATATTTTGCGTCTAGTGGCCGGTGTCGACGTTGGCTATTGGACGCGCAGCTTCGAAAAGAGATACTTGAAGAGGCAGAACCGACGCAGTCAAGAAGTTCGTGCGAAGAAAACTTTGCGACCTTCCTTCGCATGAGCCAATGTACTTTTTAGTTTCCATTTGTCAATGTTTTTGGTCAAATTGCTACGGCTTATCTTCACGCTGATGAACCACTTGAGTCCAACTGAAGACAGAATACAGCCTGCTCCACTTTCTCGTGGATCTGGAAATACCCAAGGAATTCGTGCAAGAAGAACTTTGCGAGTCCATGATACAAGCAAAATCTGTGACGTGTGACCAAGATATTCGATAAGCCACGCCGGTTCTTGCCGATTAAAGCAGCTTCTCTTCTAAGCTGCGAGTCCAGCACCCGACATTGACCACTAGCTGCAAAATACTATTTTCTTCCGACGTCGATAGCAACATACACAATCCCCAGCTTCAGTTCTCTCGAGGCTTCTCTGGTTCCATCCAAAAGTAGTTTGTTGACGAGCATTTTCATACTGTCGAGCATGCGGTTTAGAGTGCCTCACCAAAGGCTCTTGCAATCGCGTCTTCGAGATGCGCTTCTTGCCATACAGGTATCTCATCACCAACTCGTTGCTTGGTACAGTGGCGGCCACCACGAAAGCATCATTCATCGCCTTGACGCTCGTTCGGGGATCGTCTCGCAGCAACTTCACAACCTCGAGCTTCCCGCGGCGTGCTGCATTCACGAATGCTGCGTCAATGACTTTAGACGAGAGGCAGCTCTCCTTGTACAGAAGCTTCACGATCTCAACCTGGTCCTCGCCGTGTCGGGTTTTGGGTTGCCAGTCCGAGCTCGCGGCATTGTTAAAAGTAGCGATGACCGCTCCCCTTGAAGCGCTCCCGGTTTCATACAGCAGCTTGATCGTTGCGAACTTCCGCGTACGTCGCAGCGCTATGTCCACAGCGATTTGGGACGCACAGCGCTTCCTGCAGAGAGAAACTCCATTGTTTTCCGTTTGGGCCACAGATATGATGCAGAGTCCCTCAGTGCCTTATCAAATGCCCACAAAGAAACCCGGCCGGTGTCGTTCAGGAATTCCATGGTATCAATGCAGCTCTGTTCTGCTGCGCTGACGAAAGCCCTGTCGAGCAACTTTGACTTGAAATGTCCATTGTGGTACAGGTACTTCAACGCTCTGGTACCGCCGCGTTTTGGCAGCTGGACCGCATAAGGCTTCTTTTGCTCCTGCATGGCAGAAAACCTCGCGGATCCTGTCTGCAAGTGCGAAATGCTGGGTGCGCACTGCAGCAAAAGCCGCCGCCAAGTTCCACCACGATCCGTCCAGCTCAAGTAGAACCCCCACCACGTCCATCTGCCCGCTCGAGATCGCATGTGCCAGCGTATCCAACCCTTTGGTTTCTTTCGCGTACTTCTTCTCGACGGCATCTTGCACAATAAAGCGCACCACGTCAAGACGGCCATTCACCGCCGCGGTGTCCAGTATTTTACGGGCCGTAAAGCAGGAGAGGTCACAGTAGGCGATGCCCTTCACCCACGGAATAAAGAGAGTTGACATCAACTGTTTCAGGACGAGAAGCTGGCAGTTGGTAGCAGCAGCTTCCGCTGCCTTCCGTACGGGCTCCATGGAGGTCGCTCTTGGATCAGCACAATGTTTCTTCACTAGAATCTCTACACAGTTCAAATGGTCATTCGCAGCCGCCTTCACGAGTGCATTCGACGTTCTACATTCACACCGTGCTAGCAGTTGGGTCAACCACACGGAGTTACCCAACTTCGCAGCCTCCAGAAAAACTTCCTCCACCGTCATCACGAATTCTCTAATCGCTGTCACGACATGGGACAGCGCCATTATATTGTCAGGGAAATGCACAGTGTCGCGTGAGCTTTTCAGGCAGTCGTCATGTTCAGCTAGTGGTCGAAGCCGCTTGGTGTATCCCATGGCCGGGCTGTTTGAGCGTTCGCGCTTCATTATTTGATTTCTTCTCGTCTTCCTCGACAATGATGGAGGGCGACGTTCTCACACGTCGCAGAAATTCTCACACGTCACACATTTCCGCACTAAGTACGGATTATAAGCAATTTCCCATGATGGGGATGTCTTGGCGGACGCTGGCGCTGTTCGGGGGCGCGTTGCTGCTGCGGCTGGCGCTGCTGGTGTACGGCCACCTGCAGGACGTTTACATGGCCGTCAAGTACACGGACGTGGACTATGACGTGTACACGGACGCCGCGCGGGAGGTGGCGGCGGGTAACTCTCCTTTCGACCGCACGACGTATCGATACACTCCAGTGCTGTAAGATAATGTGTGATTTTTTTACTTATTATACCATATATTTATCGATATGTGTATTATTGCAGAGCTTATTTAATGCTGCCCAATGTCTACCTACACGAAGTGTTCGGCAAGTTATTGTTTGTGGGCTGCGACTTGCTAGTCGGTCGCGTGTTGTACGAAATTTTACGCCTGCGGGGACTTCCGGATCAAAGTAAGAGGTGGATATTGTTGAGAGGATTACTATGCTAATGTTCATGGGGCTCATGCTCTTGGTGCAGATGCGGCACTGTATTGCTGGTACGATGACTGAAAATGTGAGCAAATTGCAGTGGAGGGTGTAGAAATCATGAAGTGGTTGCTGTGATGTTCTTGCAGCGTGTGGCTTTTCCATCCGTTCTCGGTCAACATCTCGACGAGAGGCAATGCGGACTCGATTGTGGTGCTGCTTGTGCTGGTATCATTGCTGTTGATGATGCACAAGCAGCTCATTCTGTCAGCTTTGGCGTAAGTCGTGGCCCTGATGATTTTCTGCTTTGCTCCTGGTCTGACTGCTGGCTCTGTTGCGTTACAGATATGGTGCTGCTGTTCACTTCAAGATCTACCCCATTATTTACGCGTTGGCATTCCTAGTGGTATAGTAAAACGGAGACGTTGCTAGACTGATGATTCTGAGGAACTAACGCTTATGGTTTTGTTACCAGTTTCTAAATGGTGACTTTCGTGCGTCGAATGGCAAGTGGGCGACGTCCTGCAAGTCTTCTTTCTGCTTTTGGGTGCAGCTGGCGGGACAAGTGAATAAGGATCGTTTGCTCTTTGGAGCCGTCAGTGGAGGGCTCTTCCTCGCACTCGCAGCAATCTTCTACTACATGTACGTCGAGAAGCTCCACAGAAGTTGTGATGATGTTAATCCTTACGTTTTATTTGCTTGCAGCTACGGCTACCAGTTCCTGTTTGAGACGTACCTGTACCACTTGACGCGCACAGACAACCGCCACAATTTCTCAGTCTACTTCTACGACCTGTATCTCCGATACAACACGCCATCAGGCTTTGGAGTGGGCCTCGTCGCGTTTCTTCCGCAGCTCACGTCACTCGTAGCGATTTCGTTCGCCTATGGTCGCGATCTGCCATTCGCGATGTTCGCACTGACGATGGTGTTCGTCATCTTCAACAAGGTTTGCACGGCCCAGGTACGTCCGAAGTTAGTACTGCGAACTTGTAGTCGACTGATGTTCATTTGTTTTGGGTTTACACAGTATTTCCTATGGTACACAGCCTTCCTCCCGCTGATCTTTCCATTGACAAGCGTGCGTCTGAAGTGGAAGGGCTTGGTCATGATCGCTGCTTGGCTCGGTGGCGAGGTACGACACTGTCACCAGCATTGCAACTTGTTATTCACATTGTGTATTGCTGGTGCAATGTTTGTTTTCTAGTTGCACTGGTTGTACTGGGCCTACTACCTCGAGATGCAAGGCGTCAATACCTTCTTCCCACTATGGCTGGCCGGACTCATCTTCTTCTCGGTGAATGTGGGGATTCTCGCTACGTTGATGCAGCACCATTCCTTCACGCCGCTCTTCCGCAACGAACAAGTGCAGCAGCTCGTTCTCAACGACAGACCCAAGCAAGAGTGAACCATCTAACTCACGTAAATCGGCATTGTAGATGCCTTTGGGGATCTATGAAATAGAATAAAACCTGGTCAAATGAATGTTGCATCGGTCTCCAGCCACTTCGCATTCAGCTGCATCGAGTCGAGTCGAGATGGTGTCTGCCAAGGTGCTACTGACGAGTCTCATCAACCAGTCGCCGCAGTATGTGATCGACCAGGCGCAAGTGCCGATCCACTTCGTCGTCAGTAAGACCGACTGGAGCTACTGCGCCACTCGCCTCCTCCAGGCCAAACTCATGGGCTTTGACACGGTACCAGCTACCTGGGTTGAATCTTGCATCAATAGTATAGTAAATATGAATTCCTTGTTGCTTGCACGCAGGAGACTAAACCAGTGTGGGGCAAAGGCAAGAAGCGCAATCCGTGCGCGCTGCTGCAGATCGCAGTACGCGACGCCAAGCAACAGGAGGAAGTGTTCGTCCTGGACCTGCTGCATCTGCCCGCCAAGCTCTACAACGCCACGCTGACTAGTGTTTTCTTATCTAAAGACATTGTCAAGTTTGGCCAGAGCTTCTATCAAGATCTACAGGTAAGGAGGAAGAAATTAAAAGGTGAAAATTTGCTCTAACTTTGTGGCCGTTTATTGTGTAGGAACTGTCGGAGTCGTATCCCCACGCGTCGTGCTTTACGGTCTGCAAGAACGTCGTGGAAGTGAACGACCTGTCGATATCTCTAGCGGGTGCCCACAACCCACTGAGTCTGCAGAAGCTCGTGTTTTTCTACCTGAACCGGAAACTGACCAAGACCCAGCAAATGTCCAACTGGGCGAGGAGACCGCTGAGTCAGTCGCAGCTCCATTACGCTGCGGCGGACGCTTTAGTGCTCATTCATTTGTACGACGAGTTGTTGCTGCAGATTGCGAAG
Source organism: Phytophthora macrochlamydospora (assembly GCA_011947325.1). Classification (NCBI taxonomy): domain Eukaryota; phylum Oomycota; class Peronosporomycetes; order Peronosporales; family Peronosporaceae; genus Phytophthora; species Phytophthora macrochlamydospora. Next base: position 37,822 of record JAAVTH010000382.1, on the reverse strand, counting down.
CAGCGGTCCAAGAAGTTCAAGCTGAGCGACGTCAGCAACGTGCTGGACGTGAATCTCTCGCCAACGCCAAAGTGCTCGCTCTGTTTTGAGGTTTTCGAGTCGGCGACCGAGCTGAAGAAGCATCGCAAGACTTGCACCTTGGACGTCCGCACGCTGGCCGTTTGTGCAGTGTGTGAAGGGAAGAAGTTGGTGACGGAGAAGACGATGAAGCATCACGTCAAGAACTGCGGAGTGGAGGAGGAGTTCGCTGAGCCGATCCTGCAGATCAAGAGGAAGCGTTCGATGTCGATGGAGAAGCCTGCGGATGAAACTTCGCCAGAGTCGGCTCCTAGTCGTAAGAGACGCCGCAATAAAGCCAAGCAGGACGCTGACGGCGCAGAGAGCCCCAAGGTAGAGCATGTTGAAGCGTCCAATACGTCGCCGAAGAAGAGGAAACGCCAGCAAAGAAGACGAAAGCCGATGCTGAACAGGACAAGTCTGCTGAAGCTTCTAATACGGATAAAGCTGCAGTGAAAACCTCAGAACCGCTCAGTGCTGCCGAGTTGGAAGTGCAAGCGAGGAAAAAGCGTCGCAACGCAGCGAAGAAGGCTCGGAGGGTGGCGAAACAGCTAGCTAAGAAGAAGGGTCTGATTGTTACACTGTCTGAAGCAAAGACTTGCCGGGGTCAGGAGCACAAGCAGCGGAAGATGAGCATGGAGTCGTCACTTCTGGCATCGGACTCGATGTGGTCTCAAATCTCCAGCGATTGCACTGCTTCAGCTTAGATGGATTGAGGACATGACTTCAGATTAATAGATGGGTGTCCATCAGTTGAAAAGATGCCGTCACTCTGCAAAAAGCGTCCTCGAACCCAAAGCAATAATGTCCACGAAGGCAGAGCTAGCAAAGCTCATCAGCCGGTTGCCTCTGTACGAAATCAACGAGTCGAAAGTGCCAATCTACTTTGTGGCGACAAAGAGCGACTGGGTGTACTGCCAGACTCGCCTGCTAGCGGCAAAGTTTGTGGGTCTCGACACGGTACGTTGCCTTCTGCAAGTAAATCTCTGCGTTGAATACACTAACAAATTTGCCAGGAATCCAAGCCGGCGGTCAACAGATACCACGAGAACCCGTGCTCGCTGTTGCAACTTGCGGTCCGCAGCGCTAACAACAAGGAGGAAGTGTTCATCCTGGACCTCCTCCATTTATCTATCAGCGTGTATAACGCTACGCTGCTCAAATTGTTCCAGTCCCAGACAGTTGTGAAAGTCGGCCACGCGTTTTACGGAGACTTGCAGGTTTGAAATGCTCTGTTTGGTTGTGCTTGAGTGGTGGTTTAACATTTTCCATCCTTGCAACAAGCAGAAACTGTCGGCGTCGTATCCGCTCGGCGCGTGCTTTTCAGTCTGCAATAACGTCGTGGAAGCGAACGACCTGTCGGTGTTGGTGGATGGCGCGCACAATGCGCTGAGTCTGCAGAAGCTCGTGTATTTCTACCTGGACAAGAACCTCGTCAAGACCCAGCAACAGTCCAATTGGGAGAAGAGGCCGCTGTCTCGTGCCCAACTGCACTACGCGGCAGCAGACGCATTGGTGCTGCTACACTTGTACGACGAGTTGATGCTTCGTCTTCGCCGCAAGTGCCAAGTCAACAGCGAGCTGAGCATCGTGATGAACGAGTTGGATGTGCAAGGCCCGAGGGTTCCCAAGTGCTCGCACTGCTTCCAGACATTCAAGACATTCAAGACGCTGAAGCAGCATCAATGCGAGCGGGAGCTGCGTACGCTGTCGGTCTGCGCGGCTTGCGGAGACAAGAAGCTCGCGACGGCGACGTCCATAGCACACCACGAAGTTGAGTGCGGATCGTTTTAGGAGGTCAATGCTGCTGCCAGTTGGCGCCGTTCTAGGAAAACAGGCAGTAAAGGATGTGAGGGTTTAGCAGAGACCAGGCATGTAAAAAGGTGTCCGCTTGGTTGTTGCATCGGCCGTGTGTCCTCATGGATAATGGCTTGGTCCGCGAGTCAGAATGACTCCCGAAGGAATGGCCGCTCGGAACCGATCGCCACCTGGGCGACGTTTGCAACGGCAACTTCTACAGGTCGACAACAATTACCAAAGCTTGGTGGTCCACCACCACCACCGGGCTCGCCATACACCACCGGGCTCGCCATCGTTGTTATGCAGCCCCTCGTTCTTCGGGTGCAGCGCACTCGACGGCCTTTACGGTGCTGCCCATTCAGACCAGGTGTCTCCATCCCCAGCTGTTTTCCCGACACCAAATCGGCTGGGGCCACCGAGACGATGGCACGGGATCGAAGTCCACCGCCGACTTGAGGCTCATCTCGCTCATTTCCCAACTGACTTGCGGCCATGACCGCCGCTGACAGAGCCCCGCTGGTGGTGGAGCTCGCCGTGGAAGGCATGATGTGCATGAAGAACTGCGGCTCGACGGTGCAGAGCGCGCTGCGCGGGGTGGACGGCGTGGCCTCGGCCGTCGTGGACTTTGACACTCGCAGCGCTCGCGTCGAGTGCAAGGCAGGGGCGTCCACCACCGTCGACGACCTCGTGGACGCGGTGGAGTGCGTGGGCTTTGGTGCTGCCGTCAAGCAGCAGCAGACGGCGGAGGAGGATCCGCTAACGATCCGCCTGGTGGTGGACGGCATGATGTGTCAGAAGAACTGCGGCTCCACCGTCGAGAACGCGCTACGAGGCGTGGACGGGGTGGCGACGGCGGTGGTCAAGTTCGAGGACCGCATGGCCGTGGTGACGCTGAAGGCGCCCGGCAGCGCCACGCTGGAGCAGCTCGTGGACATGGTGGAGTGCGTGGGCTTCCAAGCCGGCGCGTACGACGCAACCAGGGCGGCCGAGATCAAGTTGGCGTTCCAGAAGCAGAAGATGCAGCAGCAGGAGCAGGAGACGGCGGTGGTGGACGTGGCAGACGCCACGGGACACCGAGAGCAGTGTTCCACGTGGAAGGCATGAGCTGCGCCGCCTGCGTGAAGGCGATCGAGGACTATCTGGGCAAGGAGCAGGGCGTGCTGCACTGTCGGGTGGGTCTCATCAGTCAGAAGGCGGAGGTGGCGTTCGACCGAGATCTGATCAAGAGCGAGACGGAGCTGGGGAAGATGATTGATGAGGCTGGCTACAAGGCGACGTTCTCTCACGTGGTGGAGCCTGGAGACGACGACTCGTTGGAGCTGAAGTTTACGGTGACGGGAATGAGCTGTGCGGCGTGTGGGGAAAGTGGAGAGGGCCGTCGGGAAGCTGCCAGGGGTGACCAAAGTGCAGGTGAATCTGCCGCTGAACAAGGCTCATGTTCATCTGAAGCAGCTCTCGAAGACTGGCCCTCGCGACGTGATGGAGTGCATCAATGGTTTGGGATACAGTGCTGAGATTGCGTCGGAGACGACGGACCAGAACGCTCTGAGCAAGTCGGAGGTGGAGAAGTGGCGCAAACTGCTGACTACTGCGATGATTTTCGCTCTGCCGGCGACGCTGATTCACATGGTTCTGATGTACATCCCTCCTGTGGAAATGTTTCTCATGACGCCTGTGTTCAACTCGGTCACGCTGAAGATGTTGCTGCTGTTCTTGTTGGCTACTCCTGTGCAATTCGGTGTGGGTCATCGCTTCTACGTGGCTGCGTGGAAGGGCTTGCAGCACGGAGCCATGGGCATGGACTTCTTGGTGGTAGCTGGTACGACCATGTCGTACACGTACAGCTTTGTGTCGTTGGTCGGCTCGGCGATTCATGAGAACTACATGGGCCACCACTTCTTCGAGTCATCCGCCATGTTGATCACGTTCGTGACCTTGGGTAAATACATGGAATCGATGGCCAAGGGCAAGACAGCCGATGCGTTATCTGAACTGGCCAAGCTGCAGCCGAAGACGGCGCTTCTAATCGAAGCTGACAAGCGTGACCGCGAGATTCCGATCGAACTGGTGCAGCGTGGCGATCTCTTGCGAGTTTTGCCAGGCGCCAACATCCCGACAGACGGCGTCGTCAAGTCTGGATCCAGCTCAACCGATGAGTCGATGCTGACTGGTGAGAGTATGCCGGTTGCTAAGACGACAGGTGACTATGTGTTTGGATCGACTGTAAACCAGCAGGGCACGCTTGTGATTGAGTCGAGCTGCTTGGGTAGCGAAAGCTCAGCGCTATCGCAGATTTGCGATTTGATCGAGAATGCGCAGCTGAACAAAGCACCAATCCAAGCCTATGCAGACTGGCTGGCGTCGATTTTTGCGCCTTGCGTCTTGGGTCTCTCGATAGCGACGTTTTCAACGTGGTTGATCTTGCTGACGCTGAGTATCGTTCCTACGAAGTGGATGGTGGAGTTGGGTATGGAGGACATCACTGGCCATTCAGATGATATGTACATGGCGGTTCTGTTCGGCATCTCCGTTGTGGTTATCGCCTGCCCGTGTGCTCTCGGACTCGCCACCCCTACTGCTGTCATGGTTGGATGCGGTGTCGGCGCCAAGAAGGGTGTGCTCATCAAGGGTGGACGAGCTCTCGAGACTGCGCGATACATTGACACCATCGTCTTCGACAAGACTGGAACGCTCACGCTCGGACACCCGTCGGTGCGAGATGTGGTGGTGGCCGATCGTGCTTACACCCCCGTGAACTTCTGTACTACGGAGCGTCGTTGGAGTGCGTGAGTGAGCACGTTCTCGGTAAGGCTATCGTGGTGACTGCCACGGAACACGAGAAGTTGCTGCTGCAGGACCCGACTGAGGTGCACGTGGTTCCCGGTCGCGGTATCGAAGGTGTCGTAGCTGCCAGCAACGTCACCACGCGGAAGTCTCCCGCGAAAGTGATGGTGGGCAACTCGGAGTACTGCGAGGAGAAGGGCATCGAAATCGGCGAGAAGATGCGCACCCATATGCACGAACTCGAGCTAGAAGGCAAGACCGTGGTGATGGTGTGTGTCGAAGACAAGCTGGTGGGGGTCATCGCGCTGGCTGACGCTCCCCGCCCGGAAGCAAAGGCGGTGGTGCAGCATTTGAAGTCGATGGGGTTGGACGTGTGGCTGATCACGGGAGACAACCTGCGGACAGCCAGCGCCATCGCTCGGCAGATGGGTATCAACCACGTGAAGGCGGTGGCGTTGCCTGGTGAGAAAGCCTCCCAGATCAAGGCCCTGCAGTCTCAGATAAACCCCGTGACGCTGAAGCCTCGGGTGGTGTGCATGGTGGGGGACGGCATCAACGACGCGCCGGCCCTGGCGCAATCGGACATCGGCATGGCCATCGGCGCCGGCACGCAGATCGCCAAGGCGGAGGCCGACATGGTGCTGGTGAAGAGTGCGCTGACGGACGTGGTGGTGGCGCTGGACTTGGCCCGCGTCGTGTTCTCCCGCATCAAGCTCAACTTCTTCTTCTCGATCGTGTACAACGCCGTGGGATTCCGCTGGCAGCGGGTATGTTTTTCCCGTTGATTCACCGCATGATGCCGCCGGCGTGTGCTGGTTTGGCGATGGCGTTCTCGTCCGTGTCGGTGGTGATTTCGTCGCTACTGCTGAAGAGATACCAACCCCGGTGCTGAACACGCCCAAGCAGAAGATTTTCTTCGAGGAGGATGTTACGGTGGTCGACCTGAAGAACCTCGTGCGGCTCAAGCTCAACTCGGCGCGGCATTCGTACGAGCCCGTGACGAACACGGACGAGATGAGTGCGCGCGCGAAGGTCCCGAACGAGCCGATGCAGTAAAACGGACATGTGTTGCGTGTTTGGGCCCGAGCGAAGGCCGTTCCAGTGTGCTATTTAACTTGAAAGCTCTTTGTCTTTGCATTGTTGGGCTGATCCGAGCCATTTTGTTAGTCGACCTCAACTTGCTGAGATAGGCGCAACCCCAATATGACTCCAAAGCTCCACGACGTGCTCGAACAGCAAAGGCAACACAGCTAGTACTATGCAGACCCTTTGTCTTCACCTCCAAGGCACAGCTAGGACCTCAACGCCATCAACAAGGCAGCCAAAAATCTATTGCCATGAGATCTTGTTCCTAGTCGGCCCCACGAAAGGGTTCAGTCGCCACTTCACCAAGACAAGCTCAGGTATCTATCTGCTTGCGGTCGGACAAGTGGCATCGAACTGTCTGGCGGCACCATCTTGCCATCTTGTCCAGCTGGCAGCTTCCAGCGTTCGTTCATTCAGCGATTCTCCGGCCCTGTGTTCAGCCTCTGTGCTGGCGGTGCAAGACTTGGCCCAATCCGTTCGCAACGGGCGCGTGGTCCTTCCGGCTTTTACCCATCGCTGGGCACTTCCAAATATACTGCAGAGAGCACACGAGCGTCGGTCGATGGTGGCCATGGCAACCGCCAGCGATGTACGAACCATCCGCCTGGTGGTGGACGGCATGATGTGTCAGAAGAACTGCGGCTCCACCGTCGAGAACGCGCTACGAGGCGTGGACGGGGTGGCGACGGCGATGGTCAAGTTCGAGGACCGCATGGCCGTGGTGACGCTGAAGGCGCCCGGCAGCGCCACGCTGGAGCAGCTCGTGGACATGGTGGAGTGCGTGGGCTTCAAGCCGGCGCGTACGACGCAACCAGGGCGGCCGAGATCAAGTTGGCGTTCCAGAAGCAGAAGATGCAGCAGCAGGAGCAGGAGACGGCGGTGGTGGACGTGGCAGACGCCACGGGACACCCGAGAGCAGTGTTCCACGTGGAAGGCATGAGCTGCGCCGCCTGCGTGAAGGCGATCGAGGACTATCTGGGCAAGGAGCAGGGCGTGCTGCACTGTCGGGTGGGTCTCATCAGTCAGAAGGCGGAGGTGGCGTTCGACCGAGATCTGATCAAGAGCGAGACGGAGCTGGGGAAGATGATTGATGAGGCTGGCTACAAGGCGACGTTCTCTCACGTGGTGGAGCCTGGAGACGACGACTCGTTGGAGCTGAAGTTTACGGTGATGGGAATGAGCTGTGCGGCGTGTGTGGGGAAAGTGGAGAGGGCCGTCGGGAAGCTGCCAGGGGTGACCAAAGTGCAGGTGAATCTGCCGCTGAACAAGGCTCATGTTCATCTGAAGCAGCTCTCGAAGACTGGCCCTCGCGACGTGATGGAGTGCATCAATGGTTTGGGATACAGTGCTGAGATTGCGTCGGAGACGACGGACCAGAACGCTCTGAGCAAGTCGGAGGTGGAGAAGTGGCGCAAACTGCTGACTACTGCGATGATTTTCTCGCTGCCAGCTACGTTGATCCACATGGTGTTCATGTACATCCCGCCGGTGGAGAAGGTTCTAACGACGCGTATCCTCAATGGAGTGACGTTAAGACTGCTGTTGTTATTCCTGTTGGCCACCCCGTGCAGTTTGGTATTGGCTGGAGATTCTACGTGGCAGCGTGGAAAGGACTGAAGCACGGAGCTATGGGCATGGATTTCCTCGTCGTAGCAGGCACGACCATGTCGTACACGTACAGCTTTGTGTCGATGATCGGCTCGGCGATCCACGAGAACTACGAGGGCCACCACTTCTTCGAGTCGTCGGCGATGCTTCTTACGTTTGTCACGTTGGGTAAATACATGGAATCCATGGCCAAGGGCAAGACAGCGGATGCGTTATCGGAGTTGGCGAAACTCCAGCCCAAGACTGCGCTGTTGGTTGATACTGGCAAGCGTGACCGCGAGATTCCTATTGAGCTGGTGCAGCGTGGAGATCTGTTACGTATCCTGCCGGGGGCTAACATTCCTACGGACGGCGTGGTGAAGTCAGGATCGAGCTCGACAGACGAGTCGATGCTAACGGGCGAGAGTATGCCAGTGCCGAAGAAAGCCGGCGACTACGTTTTCGGGTCAACTGTAAACCAGCAAGGTACGCTGGTGATCGAGTCGAGTTGTTTGGGCAGCGAGAGCTCGGCTCTTTCCCAAATTTGTGCTTTGATTGAGGACGCTCAACTACACAAGGCACCGATCCAGGCATATGCGGACTGGCTGGCGTCGATTTTTGCGCCGTGCGTACTGGGGTTGTCTCTGTTAACCTTCACGACGTGGTTGTTTCTGCTATCGATGGACATTGTTCCGCCACAGTGGAAATTGGATTTGGGGGTATCTGTAGCTACTGGCCATGCGGACGATCTCTTCCTGTCGGTTTTGTTCAGCATCTCCGTTGTGGTTATCGCTTGCCCGTGTGCTCTCGGACTCGCCACCCCTACCGCTGTCATGGTTGGATGCGGAGTCGGCGCCAAGAAGGGTGTGCTCATCAAGGGTGGACGAGCTCTCGAGACTGCGCGATACATTGACACCATCGTCTTCGACAAGACTGGAACGCTCACGCTCGGACACCCGTCGGTGCGAGATGTGGTGGTGGCCGATCGTGCTTACACCCCCGTGAACTTCTGTACTACGGAGCGTCGTTGGAGTGCGTGAGTGAGCACGTTCTCGGTAAGGCTATCGTGGTGACTGCCACGGAACACGAGAAGTTGCTGCTGCAGGACCCGACTGAGGTGCACGTGGTTCCCGGTCGCGGTATCGAAGGTGTCGTAGCTGCCAGCGACGTCACCACGCGGAAGTCTCCCGCGAAAGTGATGGTGGGCAACTCGGAGTACTGCGAGGAGAAGGGCATCGAAATCGGCGAGAAGATGCGCACCCATATGCACGAACTCGAGCTAGAAGGCAAGACCGTGGTGATGGTGTGTGTCGAAGACAAGCTGGTGGGGGTCATCGCGCTGGCTGACGCTCCCCGCCCGGAAGCAAAGGCGGTGGTGCAGCATTTGAAGTCGATGGGGTTGGACGTGTGGCTGATCACGGGAGACAACCTGCGGACAGCCAGCGCCATCGCTCGGCAGATGGGTATCAACCACGTGAAGGCGGTGGCGTTGCCTGGTGAGAAAGCCTCCCAGATCAAGGCCCTGCAGTCTCAGATAAACCCCGTGACGCTGAAGCCTCGGGTGGTGTGCATGGTGGGGGACGGCATCAACGACGCGCCGGCCCTGGCGCAATCGGACATCGGCATGGCCATCGGCGCCGGCACGCAGATCGCCAAGGCGGAGGCCGACATGGTGCTGGTGAAGAGTGCGCTGACGGACGTGGTGGTGGCGCTGGACTTGGCCCGCGTCGTGTTCTCCCGCATCAAGCTCAACTTCTTCTTCTCGATCGTGTACAACGCCGTGGGATTCCGCTGGCAGCGGGTATGTTTTTCCCGTTGATTCACCGCATGATGCCGCCGGCGTGTGCTGGTTTGGCGATGGCGTTCTCGTCCGTGTCGGTGGTGATTTCGTCGCTACTGCTGAAGAGATACCAACCCCGGTGGTGGGGGATGTCGAAGTCAAACACCATTTCAAGGACGATGCGAAGGTGATTGAGCTCAAGAACATGGTCCGTCAGAAGATTGGTGCGTCTCACAAGACATACGCGCCTTTGACCAATTCCGAAGAGGTAAGATTTGCCTGTAGCTTGGACTGAAAGTTAGCAGACTGCTGGAAATTGATTGATGAATATTTGTTGCTGACATTGTGTATTCGGTGAATGTGCTTTTGCAGTGGGATGATTAGAATGGAACGAGTGATATGGAGTGCGTACAACTATTATTGAAGGCAAAGTAATGAAGCTCAAGCATTTACCCGAAGACGATTGAAGTTGGTCTTCGTTCTTCCTCTTCGTCTCCATCGTAGCATTTGTCCACAGGTGCCTGTTTGACGACTGTCTTGCGTGTGCGTTGGGGTTTTCGGCTGGATGATACTCGTGCTTTTTCACCTGAAGATCGACCGTCCTCACGTGATCCAGCATGGTAGTTCAATGCGGAGCCGAGTTTGCTTTCCTCGTCACAGAATTCTGCCAGCAATTTCAGCCTCGCGGTGGCCCAGCGAGATCGATCTTTTCTCTCGTTCTCGAGCCGTGCTGCGTTTGATCAAACTAGTTAGCTTATCTATGGCTGGTGTTCGACAAACCGCCGGAACGCACCTTGTAATTCAGCGACTTGCTCATTCAGCATACTCTTTTCATCGGTGGCATCCTGGATGAGCGCCAAGCATAAGCCCCTGCTTTAAGATAGTCAACACATTCGGTGCACATACCCGGAGTGCAATCTGCAGCTCGGATACTTCGCTTCTCAGCTTTCGTTCCTTGTGCTGCATCTCTTTCTTCATCTACTCGAAAAGTAGCAAAGAAAAATGTTAGAAGAGGTACAAAAACTGATGCTAAAGAACAAGCATATGTGACCTCATCCAGGTGTTGGCCACGGCTCTGAAGGAAGTCGCGCTGCATAGTTTCGATCTCCTTCTGCTTCTCTTGCAACGCTGACTGGGCTTCCTGGAGTTGCTTTTTCCTGTTGGTCAATTTGTTTTCCAACGTCACCACGCGCTTTTCGCCTTCAGCTGTCTCCGACGCAGTCGATAATTTCAACGACGCCGTGTGTGCTTCTAGTCGCTGGATCTTCATGCTCATCTCGCCATTCATCTGCAATTGTTCCTCGTAGCTGCGCAGTGTCTGTTGCTGCTGATCTTTTGCATTGGCGATCATGCGGTCGCAATCTTCGATCATCTTTGTCTGCCGTACAGTTGTGGCTAGTAAGTTTTGAACCTGCTCCTCCAACTGGCGCACTTCGTTTTCAAACTTTTGCTCGCGATACAGCTCTGCTCAAGTTGTTTCTGAAGCGTTTCCACAGTTTGGGCATGTGCTCGATCGACGTTCTTAAGTTTATGCCTCCAATGACGTTCTAACTTTTTCTGTTCATCGCTTTGGGTTCCGCGAGAATGCTCAAGCTGCTCGATGTGTTGTTCCAGTGCGGCCAGCATGTTTTTCAGCTCGCTGACTTCCTCCTCGTGGTCCTGTCGACAGGTTTTAAGCGTTTGCCGCAGTTGATCCCGCTCCACCTCTGTATGACCAAGTTTCTCCATTATTACCTGCAATTCCGACTTCTTCTCGTTGCACATTTCCTCCAAACTCCTAGCGCGTTGCTCCAATACTTTAACACTCTGTAGATACGCCATATTATCCTGCTCTGCGCCGCGCAAAGTTGATACGACTCGTTGCAACGTTTCATTCTCAGCCTTTTGGTAGGCCAGTTGTCTTTCAAGCTCTTGGATTCGTTCCCCCAACCGTTCCACTTGAGCTCGCTGTGTTCTTAAGCGCTCCACTGACTGCTGAATTTCACCAAGCTCAGTCGAAGTGGACAGCGCACTGGCACTGAGCTCGTTGGATGAACTGGGAACTCCTTGGTACGGGTGCCAAAAGCTGTGTCGTCTTTCTTTCGGGCTGTGATCGCTGGCAGAGTCGTGGTCATCGCCATGTTCGTAATTGAATCGGTTGGTATCGCAGTCAACGTCCTCGTCGATCACTTCTGTCTCTTGGGTGGAGCTGACCGAGTCATACCTGCTCGCTGTGGCGTGCAAGACGGAGGATTCGTAGTGGGCAGCAACTGGAACGGATTTCTTCTTGGCCTCAGCACGTCGAGAATTTGTCGCTGCTGTTGTTGCTGGCTTTGCTTCGGGTTTCCTGTCGTTCTTGGAGATGACTTTGGCATGAAGTTCGCACCTCCGAGCCATCGGTGACCAACTTGTCTGCTGTCGAGACTAACCTAAAGTTGGAACGTGTCGACAATCCTCCTGGTGGTTGCATGTTCACCAGGTCGCGAGGTTGGGACCTTGTCCCCCCCCGTTGGCATCGCCAATTCATCGATTCGCATGTATTTGGTTACGCATAGCTGGGCGGGTTTTAAGTTCACAATGGGAATGCTTCAAACTCAGCCGTCTAGATGTCCCACGTAAGGTTGAGCGAGCAGTCGATCTCCTCGACCTGGGCCTTCTCCGGGAAGCGGGTGTGGTTGATGCCCATGAGCCGCTGCACGACACGCACCACTTGGCAGCTGTAGCCGAACTCGTTGTCGTACCAAACGTAGAGCACCACCTTGTTGCCGTCCACGATGGTCGCCTTGCCGTCCACGGTGCCAGCGGCGCGGCTTCCGATGAAGTCCGACGACGCCACTTCGGCCGAGTTGACAAAGTCGATCTGGTTCTGCAGCGGCGAGTCCAGCGATACCTTGGACATGAAGTCGTTCATCTTCTCCTTGGTCAGGCCTTCGGCCTTGGTAGGGTCCAAGTGCAGGTTCAGGATCGCCAGCGACACGTTGGGGGTCGGGACTCGAATAGCGTTGGCCGTGAGCTTGTCCTTGAGTGAAGGCAGGCACTTGACCACAGCCGCGGCAGCTCCCGTCTCTGTGATAACCATGTTCAACACGGCGCTGCGCCCACGACGCTCCTTCATGTGGTAGTTGTCAATCAAGTTCTGGTCGTTCGTGAACGAGTGCACCGTCTCAATGTGGCCGCCCACGATGCCGAACTTCTTGTCCAGCGCATACAGCGACGGCGCAATGGCGTTGGTCGTGCAGGACGCCGCCGAGTAAATGTTGTCGCTGCTGGAGATCGTGCTGTCGTTCACGCCCGCCACAATCGTGGGGACATTTCCCTTGGCCGGCGCCGTCAAGATGACCTTGGACACGCCAGGAGACTTCAAGTGCAGTCCCAGTGCGTCAGCATCACGCCAGCGTCCAGTGTTGTCGATGACCACGGCGTTGTTGATGCCGTACGCCGTGTAGTCGCATTTGTCCGGTCCATCCGAGTAGATGATCTGGATGAGGTTGCCGTTGGCGATGATGGCGTTGGCTTCCTCGTTGAATTGGATGGTGCCGTGGAACGGACCGTGGACCGAGTCGCGACGTAGCAGACTGGCACGCTTGACCAGGTCCTCTTTCGTTCCCTTACGAACCACAATGGCACGCAGCATGAGCTTCACTCCGGGCCCGCTCTTCTCAATGAGAAGACGCGCCAAGAGGCGACCGATGCGGCCGAAGCCGTAGAGGATCACGTCGCTGGGCGTCGTGGACGGTGGCGGCGCCAGTCCAGCCATCTTGGCGTTCAGAAGGTCGCCCAGAGCGTGCACTTTGGCGTCCCGAGCCTCGGGCGTGATCTGCGCCTGTACGTCCAGCACCTCCTTCTCCGCGAAAACGAAGGTGCGGCCCAGGTCGATGCGCATGCCGCGAGCGTTGGGCGTGTACTGCACGAGCGCCAGTAGCACCACGAGCGTCTCGGTGGGCTGCATGCGCTTGCCCACGTACTTGCAGACGTAGTTGTGCAGCTTGATGAGCTCGATGCTGTTCTTGTGGACCAGACCTTTGCCGAAGAGGACGCTGATGATGTTGGTCTCCCGGTAGAGCCGCCCGATGAGCGGCACCATCAAGTCGGCCGCGTTCTCCTGCGTCTTCCATTGCTCCAGCTCCGACTCGCGCAGCGCGTTGATCTGCGCGCTCGTCAGCGAAGAGTCTGCCATGGTCTCTTGGTGGTGCTTGGATATGCTTGGCAAATTCAAAAGTGAGCGTTGCCCTGGGCAAGGTTAACTGTTTGCCACGCCGACGTGTCGGCGAGTTAAATGGCGAAGTTGGCCAATCAGCGGGTAGATACTATCATATAGCATTCTATCATCTGCTGCAGCGTCAACATGGCTGTCAGCAACTGACGTAGCAGCTACCCGATGCGCAAGACGGACGGCGAGGAGCGACAACGCGCTCTACTGCGGCCTCCCTACGTCATCGGATTGCCATTCGATCTCTTCCTGCATGCAGGCCCGGTAACGGATGGGGCTGGATTTAGTGGTTGGGGCGTTTCTAGAGGCGACTCCATGGACCCGACAGGCCAGTTGAGGCAGCGCACAGACGCTCAAGATGCCTGACAACATCGGGGATGACGAGGAGACTGCTGTGGGGAAGTTCAAGTGGAGTTCGACAGCGAGGACGTCGAGACGAGCAACAACTTCGGTGGGGGCTACGAGAGCGGCAAGTATGAGGAGCCGCAGAGCGTCAACGACCAGCTGGACTCGGAACCGGAGGAACACTACACCTGGAAGCGAGCCGACGGGCGGCAGCGGAGCGCAAGTGAAGATGAAGACGAAGAGGGCGAGCTAGCAGACAACAACAGCGAGTTCAGCGGCAACGCAGACGACAAGACGGTCCGGACGTTGCCGACTGGCATCGACGACTTGCCGCTGTTTGCGGACGAGAAGAACCGCGAGCTGCATGCGCAGATTCGCGTCAAGGAAGCTCGCTTCGAAGCGACGAAACGCGAGCTGGCGGAGACGTCGTCGCGGGTGGAAATCATGACTGAGCACCTCAAGAATGTGCAGCAAGAACTGCTGCACACGCAGGCGCTCCATGGAGCTAAACTCAAGGAAGTGACGAGCGAGGAGCACATGAGGCAGTTAGCACAGCGCGAGATTGGACGAGTCGCCCAAGAAGCAAAAGTGCTGGACGCTGAGGCTACAGAGCTGGAACGCAAGCTCGCGGGGCTGCAAAGCTCGCTTTTCAAGGGCAATGAGGCCATGGACGCGTTCAAGCTCCAGATGAACTGGAACCAGGACGAAATGGAGCAGTGGGCGGTGGCAGCACGTCAGAAAGAGGAAGATGCGATGGCTCTGGAGCGCTACCGGAGGGCGGACGAGACTCGCATCAAGGAGCTGACGCTGGCACTGGAGAAGCTCACGCAGCAGCTCGTGCAAGCGAAGCGCGAGGTGGACGACGAGGCTACGGAAACTCAAGCCAAGCAGATCGAGCTGGACAAGACCGCCGAGGAATTCCGCTCGCTACATGCTGAGCGCGCTAAGCTCGTTGCTCAATGGCAAGGCACGCTCGAGGCTATGCGAGCTCGCGACGAGGAAATTACGCAGGCCAGCGAGCAGTTTGCGATAGCTCAGCGCGGACTACAGAGCAAGCAGGAGGTGCTCGCAGAGCAAAAGCGCCGTCTCAAGCAGCAGGAGACCGCGAACAGTGAGGCGCAGGCGCAGCTGTCGGGAAAAGAGCGCGCGCAGTCCAAGGCGCAGCAGGAATTGCAGCAAACGGGTGCCCGCCTGCAAGCGTTTCGTGATCAAGTGGAGCTGCTCAAGAACGAACTGGCCAGCGCCGTTGCTGCTCTAAACCAGCAGCGCTCGGTCAACTCGACCCGTGATGATCGACTGGAAGCGATGAAGCAAGAACTCGAGTCAGCTCGAGCGCGGTTCAAAGGAACTCGACAAGCTCTCGAGCGTTGCAAGAACTCCACGATGGACGCCGAGACACTGGCCAAGCAAGCCGAAGCTGATCTGGCTGACATCGAGAACGAAGTGAAGCGTCTCGACAAGGAGATCGCTCTGCAGAAGGAGGTCATGTTCCGCAAGAGTCAGCAATTATTCGCTTTGCGGCAACAAGAGGCGAGTCTGGTGGCCGAGCTTTCAGGTGCGAAGGCAGCGGCGCAAAACCTCCGTTCGAAGCTGCGCTCTTTGGATGCACAAGCATTGCGGCAGCAGGAACTCGTGTACAATGGCGAGTTCCAGATCCAGCAAATGGAGCGCAAGGTGGCGAGAGCTAGTGGCGAGCGAAGCGCAGACGAAACCAAAGCTCTACAAGCCCAGATCCAAGTGCTGCAGATGGAGCTGGACCGTGTGAAGGCTGAGCAAGCGATGCTTGCAACGCAGTGCAAGAAGCTGGAGGAAGAGCGTCGAGCTCAAGAGCGGTCCCGTAAAGCTCTAATCGCTCAGCAAAAAGAGGTGGATACCCAGATCGCAGAGCATGAGTTACGCAATGAAAGCTGTGCGCATGCACTCAAGGCTTCACTCAAGAACAAGGAGGAGTTGCTGATCCAGCACGACCTGCAGGCTCTCGAAGTCCGGCGTCTGCGCGACCTGCTACATGCACGTGCGGATGAGGTTTTGTCGCTCGAAAATCGCGACTTCCAGCTCAAGAAGAGCATGGAAGAACGCAAACGTGAGATCTCTGCACACCAGGAACTTCAGCGTGCAGCGAACAAGGCCATTGACGAGGAACGTCACCGAGTTTCAGTGGAGCTTGCAGAGCGAGAGCAGCGCGTTCGCAAATTGCAGGCCAAGTTCGAGACGCTGTGCAAGATGGGAGCGTATGCAGATGACGATGGCGACACCGAGGCAGGCAAAGAGCGCAGCCAAGCGTACTTTGTGATTCGAGCGGCACAGCGTCGCGAGGAGCTCCAACGCGAAGGTGACGAGCTCGATGACAAGATTCGCGTTGCCGAAAAGGATGTTCGCGCTCTGAAGAAGACGTTAGCGCACCTCGAAGAGCGCAACTCGGCCTACCGCAAGAGTTTCCACCGTGCAGATCTTGCAGGCGACGACGCCCAACGCCTTGCAGCTCTCGAAGCGCAGGCCAAAATGGCCGAAGACACTTTCTTCAAGAAGAAGAAAGAGCTGGCGCGAGTGGAGCTGGACGTGACAAGTGAGACCCAGAGACTGCGTGAAGTGGAGACTCAGCGCGACTTTGCTCGCGCCAATGCTACGCAGCTCGAGAGTGCGCTATCCCAAGTGGATCGCGAGGTGCAGACTGAGCGCACGAAGTGGGGCAAAGTTGTCAAGAAACTCGACCGTCAGATGCGTGAGCACCGCCAGTATGCTGTCAGTGCCAGCGAGTTTGATGCAGACAATTCCAAAGACAGCGAATGGCGGACGAAGGAGCAGGTGATGCTGGAAGCGTTGGAGCTCAAGGAGATCAGCGCCAGTTTGTTGTACACGCTCGGCCAGCTCGCCAACGAGTTCCCTGAAATTGGCGACACGCTGCAGACGACAGTGCGGGAAGCGGGGATGCACATTCCGGTGGTCCCGCCTGGACGAACAGCAGCAGCGAGAGCCGAGCAAATGGACGCCCGTTGTCGGCACGCAGCGACAAAAGGTAAGCAACGAACTCCATGTTCTCGTTATCCTAAAACTAACTTAGTTCCTTGATTTCCAGCGATCGATCCGTCCGCAGTGTGGGCAGCAACGGTTCCCACCGCAGTGCGGGCAGCAACGGCTCCGGCGTGCGCGTAGCTGCTCCCATGAAACAAGTCCGCTTGGGATTCTAAGTCACATGAACATTGAAAGCTGTCAACTTGTTGGTTCATCTGCTTTGCTAGCTGTTCGGCTACTCCTCTACTCCAGCTTCTTGGCGATGGACGCGACCACGAAGCCCAGCGCGCCCAGTGTGGCGATGTGCAGCCACGTGGACACAGTGAAGAACGGGCAGTCGCTCAGACTGTGGTAGGGCAGGTGCTCGCGGGGGCGCATGGGGCAGCCGCCGCGGATCGTGGCCTCGCGCAGACGCGCCTGCTCGACGGCCGTCTGGGCCCACTCGGTGCCGTGGTTGTGGCCCTTGCCCGAGAGTCCAGCGCGGTCCTTGGCCTGCTGCTCGTTGAGCACCGTGAGCACGCCGAAGAGCACGGGCACGCCCGTGTCCAGCTGCACCTTCATGATGCCCTGCGTCACGGCCTCGCAGATGTACTCGAAGTGCATCGTGTCGCCCTTGATGAGCGTGCCCACGCAGACCACGGCGTCCAGCGGCTGCGACGCGATGACGCGGCTGGCGGCGTACGGCAGCTCGTAGGCGCCCGAGACCTGCACGGTCACCACGTCGCTCTCGGCCACGCCCGAGCGCACCAGCTCCGCCTTGCAGGCGGCCACCAGCGAGTCCACCACCTCAGCGTTCCACTTGGCGTGCACGATGGCCACGCGCAGACCCGTGCCGTCCGTCTTGCGACTGCTGAGCGCCGAGAGCGCGTGCTGCTTGATGGCGCCGGGCATGTTGCTTGCTTGATACGTTTTGTTTTGTGTTTTTAGGGGATCCATTAAATAAATAAAAATGCGACATGACGGATGATGACGAATATTACGAATAAAATGTGTACATACAATTTATTAGAGAACTCTGTGTGCAGGTCTCTAATCAATTCGTCAAGATGGCTATCGCTCACAAGGAGCTCGTTGAGCGATATTGGCTGTTGGACCGTCTGAAAGTCTGCGCTTTTTGCTGCCTATGATCTCAGATTGCGAGAGTTTTCGCCTGGTGCTATTCGCAACGTGTCCGGCCAAGTGCGGCGTTTGCTACGGGGGTGTTCGTCGCTTCTTATTATTGTGTTGGGCTATAGTATTTGGTCTAATGGAGCTAACCATCCGCTCTGAATCATCCAGTGACTGTCATAGTCCTCCAGTTTGAGAAGAATGCTGAAGTCCGATTGATAAATGGCCATCATATCGTGTGCACGAAACCGAGGTTAGTCGGAACGTACCTAATGAAAACAATTGCGTATCTTGTTGCGGGTACTTGTTGCTGAATTTACATGTGTAGTCGCTGTCGTCCAGAGCTCATGCGGCGATTGAAAGCGTAAACGGTGACTACTTTCACAACTCGCAAAAAGTAGGGTCACTGAGCATATGTGAGACTTTACATAGTGATTCGCCCATCCAATGCGCTATGCTGATGCGCTTGAAGTGATGCTACATCTATCTTGCGCGAACAACTTCATCAACACCAACCACGCTTGGCAGGGAATGACTTGAATATGGATGCTGTTGAAAGAAAACTGAAGGCATTTATGGTGGATGAAGTTGCCAGCCATGTGGATCTCATTCAACAACCCTCAACAGACGAGGAGATGTGTCAACACTTTGCTAATTTAGTGGGGTTTGAACTAACAAGAGTTCTTGACGAACGGCACACCTGTCGAAAACGCATCAGGTCAGCTGAAATTAAACGGTCTGTTGAGAGCAGTATCCAGTCTATCATTTCAACCGTCCGTGACGCTGTTAATCAAGCAATGCTGCATGAGGTGCCAGCTACTGACGGAAGCAGAGCCTGGCAGGGAGCACTTCTTTTACTCGCCCGCACTGCTGCGCTCGGTGTCTGTTTTGCTCTTCGTTGGCGTCATCCAGGGACACAGCGCGCACGCACACAGCTGCGGCTGACCCACCCGCTTCAGTAGCGGACCATATATATACTGCACAGCTAGTATTCTGCTGTTCGCCCACAGCCTCGATACCTCAACCGCCTGGAGTCTGCGAGAGAACCCTCACGACTAACGAGACCATAGCGTTGTCGGCGCTGCTCGTCACTGCTCCTGCGCACTCGCCGCTCAACTGCGCTAACATGCAGGCACAGGACACGACCACGACCAAGCACACTCGAATGCCAGGCGCGTGTTTCGATGTCGCGCCGACCAAACATGCCTGGGTGATGTGTCGTGACTGTGAGCTGTGGCTCGCCAATAAGTCTTGCACGTTCGACGCACCGTCGCCGAGCGTGTCCGTGAGCGGCGACGGAGTGCGGGACGGGCTAGGACAGGCGCCGCAAGCACCGCAAAACAGCGGGGAGGGATGACATCTGCGTTGAGTAGCGCGACAAGGACGCGTCGCACCGGTGATCGGAGGCAACGCACAGGTAGCGCCGAAGGCTAGGACGGGTGCAGACGGCGGCGGGGATGCTGGAGCGGCGTTGTGTGGCGTGTAGAGCGCGCGCAACTTTTCGGCGGCGTGAGGGGTTAGGTTTGTTATGATGCTCCTTTGGCTCAGTTGGTAGAGCGTCAGTCTCATAATCTGAAGGTCGCCAGTTCGAGCCTGGCAGGGAGCACTTCTTTTACTCGCCCGCACTGCTGCGCTCGGTGTCTGTTTTGCTCTTCGTTGGCGTCATCCAGGGACACAGCGCGCACGCACACAGCTGCGGCTGACCCACCCGCTTCAGTAGCGGACCATATATATACTGCACAGCTAGTATTCTGCTGTTCGCCCACAGCCTCGATACCTCAACCGCCTGGAGTCTGCGAGAGAACCCTCACGACTAACGAGACCATAGCGTTGTCGGCGCTGCTCGTCACTGCTCCTGCGCACTCGCCGCTCAACTGCGCTAACATGCAGGCACAGGACACGACCACGACCAAGCACACTCGAATGCCAGGCGCGTGTTTCGATGTCGCGCCGACCAAACATGCCTGGGTGATGTGTCGTGACTGTGAGCTGTGGCTCGCCAATAAGTCTTGCACGTTCGACGCACCGTCGCCGAGCGTGTCCGTGAGCGGCGACGGAGTGCGGGACGGGCTAGGACAGGCGCCGCAAGCACCGCAAAACAGCGGGGAGGGATGACATCTGCGTTGAGTAGCGCGACAAGGACGCGTCGCACCGGTGATCGGAGGCAACGCACAGGTAGCGCCGAAGGCTAGGACGGGTGCAGACGGCGGCGGGGATGCTGGAGCGGCGTTGTGTGGCGTGTAGAGCGCGCGCAACTTTTCGGCGGCGTGAGGGGGTAGGTTTGTTATGATGCTCCTTTGGCTCAGTTGGTAGAGCGTCAGTCTCATAATCTGAAGGTCGCCAGTTCGAGCCTGGCAGGGAGCACTTCTTTACTCGCCCGCACTGCTGCGCTCGGTGTCTGTTTTGCTCTTCGTTGGCGTCATCCAGGGACACAGCGCGCACACAGCTGCGGCTGACCCACCCGCTTCAGTAGCGGACCATATATATACTGCACAGCTAGTATTCTGCTGTTCGCCCACAGCCTCGATACCTCAACCGCCTGGAGTCTGCGAGAGAACCCTCACGACTAACGAGACCATAGCGTTGTCGGCGCTGCTCGTCACTGCTCCTGCGCACTCGCCGCTCAACTGCGCTAACATGCAGGCACAGGACACGACCACGACCAAGCACACTCGAATGCCAGGCGCGTGTTTCGATGTCGCGCCGACCAAACATGCCTGGGTGATGTGTCGTGACTGTGAGCTGTGGCTCGCCAATAAGTCTTGCACGTTCGACGCACCGTCGCCGAGCGTGTCCGTGAGCGGCGACGGAGTGCGGGACGGGCTAGGACAGGCGCCGCAAGCACCGCAAAACAGCGGGGAGGGATGACATCTGCGTTGAGTAGCGCGACA
This sequence comes from Phytophthora macrochlamydospora, assembly GCA_011947325.1. Lineage (NCBI taxonomy): Eukaryota > Oomycota > Peronosporomycetes > Peronosporales > Peronosporaceae > Phytophthora > Phytophthora macrochlamydospora. The sequence goes on along the minus strand of JAAVTH010000382.1, from coordinate 17,184 downwards.
AGGACGCGTCGCACCGGTGATCGGAGGCAACGCACAGGTAGCGCCGAAGGCTAGGACGGGTGCAGACGGCGGCGGGGATGCTGGAGCGGCGTTGTGTGGCGTGTAGAGCGCGCGCAACTTTTCGGCGGCGTGAGGGTTAGGTTTGTTATGATGCTCCTTTGGCTCAGTTGGTAGAGCGTCAGTCTCATAATCTGAAGGTCGCCAGTTCGAGCCTGGCAGGGAGCACTTCTTTTACTCGCCCGCACTGCTGCGCTCGGTGTCTGTTTTGCTCTTCGTTGGCGTCATCCAGGGACACAGCGCGCACGCACACAGCTGCGGCTGACCCACCCGCTTCAGTAGCGGACCATATATATACTGCACAGCTAGTATTCTGCTGTTCGCCCACAGCCTCGATACCTCAACCGCCTGGAGTCTGCGAGAGAACCCTCACGACTAACGAGACCATAGCGTTGTCGGCGCTGCTCGTCACTGCTCCTGCGCACTCGCCGCTCAACTGCGCTAACATGCAGGCACAGGACACGACCACGACCAAGCACACTCGAATGCCAGGCGCGTGTTTCGATGTCGCGCCGACCAAACATGCCTGGGTGATGTGTCGTGACTGTGAGCTGTGGCTCGCCAATAAGTCTTGCACGTTCGACGCACCGTCGCCGAGCGTGTCCGTGAGCGGCGACGGAGTGCGGGACGGGCTAGGACAGGCGCCGCAAGCACCGCAAAACAGCGGGGAGGGATGACATCTGCGTTGAGTAGCGCGACAAGGACGCGTCGCACCGGTGATCGGAGGCAACGCACAGGTAGCGCCGAAGGCTAGGACGGGTGCAGACGGCGGCGGGGATGCTGGAGCGGCGTTGTGTGGCGTGTAGAGCGCGCGCAACTTTTCGGCGGCGTGAGGGGTTAGGTTTGTTATGATGCTCCTTTGGCTCAGTTGGTAGAGCGTCAGTCTCATAATCTGAAGGTCGCCAGTTCGAGCCTGGCAGGGAGCACTTCTTTTACTCGCCCGCACTGCTGCGCTCGGTGTCTGTTTTGCTCTTCGTTGGCGTCATCCAGGGACACAGCGCGCGCACAGCTGCGGCTGACCCACCCGCTTCAGTAGCGGACCATATATATACTGCACAGCTAGTATTCTGCTGTTCGCCCACAGCCTCGATACCTCAACCGCCTGGAGTCTGCGAGAGAACCCTCACGACTAACGAGACCATAGCGTTGTCGGCGCTGCTCGTCACTGCTCCTGCGCACTCGCCGCTCAACTGCGCTAACATGCAGGCACAGGACACGACCACGACCAAGCACACTCGAATGCCAGGCGCGTGTTTCGATGTCGCGCCGACCAAACATGCCTGGGTGATGTGTCGTGACTGTGAGCTGTGGCTCGCCAATAAGTCTTGCACGTTCGACGCACCGTCGCCGAGCGTGTCCGTGAGCGGCGACGGAGTGCGGGACGGGCTAGGACAGGCGCCGCAAGCACCGCAAAACAGCGGGGAGGGATGACATCTGCGTTGAGTAGCGCGACAAGGACGCGTCGCACCGGTGATCGGAGGCAACGCACAGGTAGCGCCGAAGGCTAGGACGGGTGCAGACGGCGGCGGGGATGCTGGAGCGGCGTTGTGTGGCGTGTAGAGCGCGCGCAACTTTTCGGCGGCGTGAGGGGTAGGTTTGTTATGATGCTCCTTTGGCTCAGTTGGTAGAGCGTCAGTCTCATAATCTGAAGGTCGCCAGTTCGAGCCTGGCAGGGAGCACTTCTTTTACTCGCCCGCACTGCTGCGCTCGGTGTCTGTTTTGCTCTTCGTTGGCGTCATCCAGGGACACAGCGCGCACGCACACAGCTGCGGCTGACCCACCCGCTTCAGTAGCGGACCATATATATACTGCACAGCTAGTATTCTGCTGTTCGCCCACAGCCTCGATACCTCAACCGCCTGGAGTCTGCGAGAGAACCCTCACGACTAACGAGACCATAGCGTTGTCGGCGCTGCTCGTCACTGCTCCTGCGCACTCGCCGCTCAACTGCGCTAACATGCAGGCACAGGACACGACCACGACCAAGCACACTCGAATGCCAGGCGCGTGTTTCGATGTCGCGCCGACCAAACATGCCTGGGTGATGTGTCGTGACTGTGAGCTGTGGCTCGCCAATAAGTCTTGCACGTTCGACGCACCGTCGCCGAGCGTGTCCGTGAGCGGCGACGGAGTGCGGGACGGGCTAGGACAGGCGCCGCAAGCACCGCAAAACAGCGGGGAGGGATGACATCTGCGTTGAGTAGCGCGACAAGGACGCGTCGCACCGGTGATCGGAGGCAACGCACAGGTAGCGCCGAAGGCTAGGACGGGTGCAGACGGCGGCGGGGATGCTGGAGCGGCGTTGTGTGGCGTGTAGAGCGCGCGCAACTTTTCGGCGGCGTGAGGGTTAGGTTTGTTATGATGCTCCTTTGGCTCAGTTGGTAGAGCGTCAGTCTCATAATCTGAAGGTCGCCAGTTCGAGCCTGGCAGGGAGCACTTCTTTTACTCGCCCGCACTGCTGCGCTCGGTGTCTGTTTTGCTCTTCGTTGGCGTCATCCAGGGACACAGCGCGCACGCACACAGCTGCGGCTGACCCACCCGCTTCAGTAGCGGACCATATATATACTGCACAGCTAGTATTCTGCTGTTCGCCCACAGCCTCGATACCTCAACCGCCTGGAGTCTGCGAGAGAACCCTCACGACTAACGAGACCATAGCGTTGTCGGCGCTGCTCGTCACTGCTCCTGCGCACTCGCCGCTCAACTGCGCTAACATGCAGGCACAGGACACGACCACGACCAAGCACACTCGAATGCCAGGCGCGTGTTTCGATGTCGCGCCGACCAAACATGCCTGGGTGATGTGTCGTGACTGTGAGCTGTGGCTCGCCAATAAGTCTTGCACGTTCGACGCACCGTCGCCGAGCGTGTCCGTGAGCGGCGACGGAGTGCGGGACGGGCTAGGACAGGCGCCGCAAGCACCGCAAAACAGCGGGGAGGGATGACATCTGCGTTGAGTAGCGCGACAAGGACGCGTCGCACCGGTGATCGGAGGCAACGCACAGGTAGCGCCGAAGGCTAGGACGGGTGCAGACGGCGGCGGGGATGCTGGAGCGGCGTTGTGTGGCGTGTAGAGCGCGCGCAACTTTTCGGCGGCGTGAGGGGTAGGTTTGTTATGATGCTCCTTTGGCTCAGTTGGTAGAGCGTCAGTCTCATAATCTGAAGGTCGCCAGTTCGAGCCTGGCAGGGAGCACTTCTTTTACTCGCCCGCACTGCTGCGCTCGGTGTCTGTTTTGCTCTTCGTTGGCGTCATCCAGGGACACAGCGCGCACGCACACAGCTGCGGCTGACCCACCCGCTTCAGTAGCGGACCATATATATACTGCACAGCTAGTATTCTGCTGTTCGCCCACAGCCTCGATACCTCAACCGCCTGGAGTCTGCGAGAGAACCCTCACGACTAACGAGACCATAGCGTTGTCGGCGCTGCTCGTCACTGCTCCTGCGCACTCGCCGCTCAACTGCGCTAACATGCAGGCACAGGACACGACCACGACCAAGCACACTCGAATGCCAGGCGCGTGTTTCGATGTCGCGCCGACCAAACATGCCTGGGTGATGTGTCGTGACTGTGAGCTGTGGCTCGCCAATAAGTCTTGCACGTTCGACGCACCGTCGCCGAGCGTGTCCGTGAGCGGCGACGGAGTGCGGGACGGGCTAGGACAGGCGCCGCAAGCACCGCAAAACAGCGGGGAGGGATGACATCTGCGTTGAGTAGCGCGACAAGGACGCGTCGCACCGGTGATCGGAGGCAACGCACAGGTAGCGCCGAAGGCTAGGACGGGTGCAGACGGCGGCGGGGATGCTGGAGCGGCGTTGTGTGGCGTGTAGAGCGCGCGCAACTTTTCGGCGGCGTGAGGGGTAGGTTTGTTATGATGCTCCTTTGGCTCAGTTGGTAGAGCGTCAGTCTCATAATCTGAAGGTCGCCAGTTCGAGCCTGGCAGGGAGCACTTCTTTTACTCGCCCGCACTGCTGCGCTCGGTGTCTGTTTTGCTCTTCGTTGGCGTCATCCAGGGACACAGCGCGCACGCACACAGCTGCGGCTGACCCACCCGCTTCAGTAGCGGACCATATATATACTGCACAGCTAGTATTCTGCTGTTCGCCCACAGCCTCGATACCTCAACCGCCTGGAGTCTGCGAGAGAACCCTCACGACTAACGAGACCATAGCGTTGTCGGCGCTGCTCGTCACTGCTCCTGCGCACTCGCCGCTCAACTGCGCTAACATGCAGGCACAGGACACGACCACGACCAAGCACACTCGAATGCCAGGCGCGTGTTTCGATGTCGCGCCGACCAAACATGCCTGGGTGATGTGTCGTGACTGTGAGCTGTGGCTCGCCAATAAGTCTTGCACGTTCGACGCACCGTCGCCGAGCGTGTCCGTGAGCGGCGACGGAGTGCGGGACGGGCTAGGACAGGCGCCGCAAGCACCGCAAAACAGCGGGGAGGGATGACATCTGCGTTGAGTAGCGCGACAAGGACGCGTCGCACCGGTGATCGGAGGCAACGCACAGGTAGCGCCGAAGGCTAGGACGGGTGCAGACGGCGGCGGGGATGCTGGAGCGGCGTTGTGTGGCGTGTAGAGCGCGCGCAACTTTTCGGCGGCGTGAGGGGTTAGGTTTGTTATGATGCTCCTTTGGCTCAGTTGGTAGAGCGTCAGTCTCATAATCTGAAGGTCGCCAGTTCGAGCCTGGCAGGGAGCACTTCTTTTACTCGCCCGCACTGCTGCGCTCGGTGTCTGTTTTGCTCTTCGTTGGCGTCATCCAGGGACACAGCGCGCACGCACACAGCTGCGGCTGACCCACCCGCTTCAGTAGCGGACCATATATATACTGCACAGCTAGTATTCTGCTGTTCGCCCACAGCCTCGATACCTCAACCGCCTGGAGTCTGCGAGAGAACCCTCACGACTAACGAGACCATAGCGTTGTCGGCGCTGCTCGTCACTGCTCCTGCGCACTCGCCGCTCAACTGCGCTAACATGCAGGCACAGGACACGACCACGACCAAGCACACTCGAATGCCAGGCGCGTGTTTCGATGTCGCGCCGACCAAACATGCCTGGGTGATGTGTCGTGACTGTGAGCTGTGGCTCGCCAATAAGTCTTGCACGTTCGACGCACCGTCGCCGAGCGTGTCCGTGAGCGGCGACGGAGTGCGGGACGGGCTAGGACAGGCGCCGCAAGCACCGCAAAACAGCGGGGAGGGATGACATCTGCGTTGAGTAGCGCGACAAGGACGCGTCGCACCGGTGATCGGAGGCAACGCACAGGTAGCGCCGAAGGCTAGGACGGGTGCAGACGGCGGCGGGGATGCTGGAGCGGCGTTGTGTGGCGTGTAGAGCGCGCGCAACTTTTCGGCGGCGTGAGGGTTAGGTTTGTTATGATGCTCCTTTGGCTCAGTTGGTAGAGCGTCAGTCTCATAATCTGAAGGTCGCCAGTTCGAGCCTGGCAGGGAGCACTTCTTTTACTCGCCCGCACTGCTGCGCTCGGTGTCTGTTTTGCTCTTCGTTGGCGTCATCCAGGGACACAGCGCGCACGCACACAGCTGCGGCTGACCCACCCGCTTCAGTAGCGGACCATATATATACTGCACAGCTAGTATTCTGCTGTTCGCCCACAGCCTCGATACCTCAACCGCCTGGAGTCTGCGAGAGAACCCTCACGACTAACGAGACCATAGCGTTGTCGGCGCTGCTCGTCACTGCTCCTGCGCACTCGCCGCTCAACTGCGCTAACATGCAGGCACAGGACACGACCACGACCAAGCACACTCGAATGCCAGGCGCGTGTTTCGATGTCGCGCCGACCAAACATGCCTGGGTGATGTGTCGTGACTGTGAGCTGTGGCTCGCCAATAAGTCTTGCACGTTCGACGCACCGTCGCCGAGCGTGTCCGTGAGCGGCGACGGAGTGCGGGACGGGCTAGGACAGGCGCCGCAAGCACCGCAAAACAGCGGGGAGGGATGACATCTGCGTTGAGTAGCGCGACAAGGACGCGTCGCACCGGTGATCGGAGGCAACGCACAGGTAGCGCCGAAGGCTAGGACGGGTGCAGACGGCGGCGGGGATGCTGGAGCGGCGTTGTGTGGCGTGTAGAGCGCGCGCAACTTTTCGGCGGCGTGAGGGGTAGGTTTGTTATGATGCTCCTTTGGCTCAGTTGGTAGAGCGTCAGTCTCATAATCTGAAGGTCGCCAGTTCGAGCCTGGCAGGGAGCACTTCTTTTACTCGCCCGCACTGCTGCGCTCGGTGTCTGTTTTGCTCTTCGTTGGCGTCATCCAGGGACACAGCGCGCACGCACACAGCTGCGGCTGACCCACCCGCTTCAGTAGCGGACCATATATATACTGCACAGCTAGTATTCTGCTGTTCGCCCACAGCCTCGATACCTCAACCGCCTGGAGTCTGCGAGAGAACCCTCACGACTAACGAGACCATAGCGTTGTCGGCGCTGCTCGTCACTGCTCCTGCGCACTCGCCGCTCAACTGCGCTAACATGCAGGCACAGGACACGACCACGACCAAGCACACTCGAATGCCAGGCGCGTGTTTCGATGTCGCGCCGACCAAACATGCCTGGGTGATGTGTCGTGACTGTGAGCTGTGGCTCGCCAATAAGTCTTGCACGTTCGACGCACCGTCGCCGAGCGTGTCCGTGAGCGGCGACGGAGTGCGGGACGGGCTAGGACAGGCGCCGCAAGCACCGCAAAACAGCGGGGAGGGATGACATCTGCGTTGAGTAGCGCGACAAGGACGCGTCGCACCGGTGATCGGAGGCAACGCACAGGTAGCGCCGAAGGCTAGGACGGGTGCAGACGGCGGCGGGGATGCTGGAGCGGCGTTGTGTGGCGTGTAGAGCGCGCGCAACTTTTCGGCGGCGTGAGGGGTAGGTTTGTTATGATGCTCCTTTGGCTCAGTTGGTAGAGCGTCAGTCTCATAATCTGAAGGTCGCCAGTTCGAGCCTGGCAGGGAGCACTTCTTTTACTCGCCCGCACTGCTGCGCTCGGTGTCTGTTTTGCTCTTCGTTGGCGTCATCCAGGGACACAGCGCGCACGCACACAGCTGCGGCTGACCCACCCGCTTCAGTAGCGGACCATATATATACTGCACAGCTAGTATTCTGCTGTTCGCCCACAGCCTCGATACCTCAACCGCCTGGAGTCTGCGAGAGAACCCTCACGACTAACGAGACCATAGCGTTGTCGGCGCTGCTCGTCACTGCTCCTGCGCACTCGCCGCTCAACTGCGCTAACATGCAGGCACAGGACACGACCACGACCAAGCACACTCGAATGCCAGGCGCGTGTTTCGATGTCGCGCCGACCAAACATGCCTGGGTGATGTGTCGTGACTGTGAGCTGTGGCTCGCCAATAAGTCTTGCACGTTCGACGCACCGTCGCCGAGCGTGTCCGTGAGCGGCGACGGAGTGCGGGACGGGCTAGGACAGGCGCCGCAAGCACCGCAAAACAGCGGGGAGGGATGACATCTGCGTTGAGTAGCGCGACAAGGACGCGTCGCACCGGTGATCGGAGGCAACGCACAGGTAGCGCCGAAGGCTAGGACGGGTGCAGACGGCGGCGGGGATGCTGGAGCGGCGTTGTGTGGCGTGTAGAGCGCGCGCAACTTTTCGGCGGCGTGAGGGGTTAGGTTTGTTATGATGCTCCTTTGGCTCAGTTGGTAGAGCGTCAGTCTCATAATCTGAAGGTCGCCAGTTCGAGCCTGGCAGGGAGCACTTCTTTTACTCGCCCGCACTGCTGCGCTCGGTGTCTGTTTTGCTCTTCGTTGGCGTCATCCAGGGACACAGCGCGCACGCACACAGCTGCGGCTGACCCACCCGCTTCAGTAGCGGACCATATATATACTGCACAGCTAGTATTCTGCTGTTCGCCCACAGCCTCGATACCTCAACCGCCTGGAGTCTGCGAGAGAACCCTCACGACTAACGAGACCATAGCGTTGTCGGCGCTGCTCGTCACTGCTCCTGCGCACTCGCCGCTCAACTGCGCTAACATGCAGGCACAGGACACGACCACGACCAAGCACACTCGAATGCCAGGCGCGTGTTTCGATGTCGCGCCGACCAAACATGCCTGGGTGATGTGTCGTGACTGTGAGCTGTGGCTCGCCAATAAGTCTTGCACGTTCGACGCACCGTCGCCGAGCGTGTCCGTGAGCGGCGACGGAGTGCGGGACGGGCTAGGACAGGCGCCGCAAGCACCGCAAAACAGCGGGGAGGGATGACATCTGCGTTGAGTAGCGCGACAAGGACGCGTCGCACCGGTGATCGGAGGCAACGCACAGGTAGCGCCGAAGGCTAGGACGGGTGCAGACGGCGGCGGGGATGCTGGAGCGGCGTTGTGTGGCGTGTAGAGCGCGCGCAACTTTTCGGCGGCGTGAGGGGTTAGGTTTGTTATGATGCTCCTTTGGCTCAGTTGGTAGAGCGTCAGTCTCATAATCTGAAGGTCGCCAGTTCGAGCCTGGCAGGGAGCACTTCTTTTACTCGCCCGCACTGCTGCGCTCGGTGTCTGTTTTGCTCTTCGTTGGCGTCATCCAGGGACACAGCGCGCACGCACACAGCTGCGGCTGACCCACCCGCTTCAGTAGCGGACCATATATATACTGCACAGCTAGTATTCTGCTGTTCGCCCACAGCCTCGATACCTCAACCGCCTGGAGTCTGCGAGAGAACCCTCACGACTAACGAGACCATAGCGTTGTCGGCGCTGCTCGTCACTGCTCCTGCGCACTCGCCGCTCAACTGCGCTAACATGCAGGCACAGGACACGACCACGACCAAGCACACTCGAATGCCAGGCGCGTGTTTCGATGTCGCGCCGACCAAACATGCCTGGGTGATGTGTCGTGACTGTGAGCTGTGGCTCGCCAATAAGTCTTGCACGTTCGACGCACCGTCGCCGAGCGTGTCCGTGAGCGGCGACGGAGTGCGGGACGGGCTAGGACAGGCGCCGCAAGCACCGCAAAACAGCGGGGAGGGATGACATCTGCGTTGAGTAGCGCGACAAGGACGCGTCGCACCGGTGATCGGAGGCAACGCACAGGTAGCGCCGAAGGCTAGGACGGGTGCAGACGGCGGCGGGGATGCTGGAGCGGCGTTGTGTGGCGTGTAGAGCGCGCGCAACTTTTCGGCGGCGTGAGGGGTTAGGTTTGTTATGATGCTCCTTTGGCTCAGTTGGTAGAGCGTCAGTCTCATAATCTGAAGGTCGCCAGTTCGAGCCTGGCAGGGAGCACTTCTTTTACTCGCCCGCACTGCTGCGCTCGGTGTCTGTTTTGCTCTTCGTTGGCGTCATCCAGGGACACAGCGCGCACGCACAGCTGCGGCTGACCCACCCGCTTCAGTAGCGGACCATATATATACTGCACAGCTAGTATTCTGCTGTTCGCCCACAGCCTCGATACCTCAACCGCCTGGAGTCTGCGAGAGAACCCTCACGACTAACGAGACCATAGCGTTGTCGGCGCTGCTCGTCACTGCTCCTGCGCACTCGCCGCTCAACTGCGCTAACATGCAGGCACAGGACACGACCACGACCAAGCACACTCGAATGCCAGGCGCGTGTTTCGATGTCGCGCCGACCAAACATGCCTGGGTGATGTGTCGTGACTGTGAGCTGTGGCTCGCCAATAAGTCTTGCACGTTCGACGCACCGTCGCCGAGCGTGTCCGTGAGCGGCGACGGAGTGCGGGACGGGCTAGGACAGGCGCCGCAAGCACCGCAAAACAGCGGGGAGGGATGACATCTGCGTTGAGTAGCGCGACAAGGACGCGTCGCACCGGTGATCGGAGGCAACGCACAGGTAGCGCCGAAGGCTAGGACGGGTGCAGACGGCGGCGGGGATGCTGGAGCGGCGTTGTGTGGCGTGTAGAGCGCGCGCAACTTTTCGGCGGCGTGAGGGGTTAGGTTTGTTATGATGCTCCTTTGGCTCAGTTGGTAGAGCGTCAGTCTCATAATCTGAAGGTCGCCAGTTCGAGCCTGGCAGGGAGCACTTCTTTTACTCGCCCGCACTGCTGCGCTCGGTGTCTGTTTTGCTCTTCGTTGGCGTCATCCAGGGACACAGCGCGCACGCACACAGCTGCGGCTGACCCACCCGCTTCAGTAGCGGACCATATATATACTGCACAGCTAGTATTCTGCTGTTCGCCCACAGCCTCGATACCTCAACCGCCTGGAGTCTGCGAGAGAACCCTCACGACTAACGAGACCATAGCGTTGTCGGCGCTGCTCGTCACTGCTCCTGCGCACTCGCCGCTCAACTGCGCTAACATGCAGGCACAGGACACGACCACGACCAAGCACACTCGAATGCCAGGCGCGTGTTTCGATGTCGCGCCGACCAAACATGCCTGGGTGATGTGTCGTGACTGTGAGCTGTGGCTCGCCAATAAGTCTTGCACGTTCGACGCACCGTCGCCGAGCGTGTCCGTGAGCGGCGACGGAGTGCGGGACGGGCTAGGACAGGCGCCGCAAGCACCGCAAAACAGCGGGGAGGGATGACATCTGCGTTGAGTAGCGCGACAAGGACGCGTCGCACCGGTGATCGGAGGCAACGCACAGGTAGCGCCGAAGGCTAGGACGGGTGCAGACGGCGGCGGGGATGCTGGAGCGGCGTTGTGTGGCGTGTAGAGCGCGCGCAACTTTTCGGCGGCGTGAGGGTTAGGTTTGTTATGATGCTCCTTTGGCTCAGTTGGTAGAGCGTCAGTCTCATAATCTGAAGGTCGCCAGTTCGAGCCTGGCAGGGAGCACTTCTTTTACTCGCCCGCACTGCTGCGCTCGGTGTCTGTTTTGCTCTTCGTTGGCGTCATCCAGGGACACAGCGCGCACGCACACAGCTGCGGCTGACCCACCCGCTTCAGTAGCGGACCATATATATACTGCACAGCTAGTATTCTGCTGTTCGCCCACAGCCTCGATACCTCAACCGCCTGGAGTCTGCGAGAGAACCCTCACGACTAACGAGACCATAGCGTTGTCGGCGCTGCTCGTCACTGCTCCTGCGCACTCGCCGCTCAACTGCGCTAACATGCAGGCACAGGACACGACCACGACCAAGCACACTCGAATGCCAGGCGCGTGTTTCGATGTCGCGCCGACCAAACATGCCTGGGTGATGTGTCGTGACTGTGAGCTGTGGCTCGCCAATAAGTCTTGCACGTTCGACGCACCGTCGCCGAGCGTGTCCGTGAGCGGCGACGGAGTGCGGGACGGGCTAGGACAGGCGCCGCAAGCACCGCAAAACAGCGGGGAGGGATGACATCTGCGTTGAGTAGCGCGACAAGGACGCGTCGCACCGGTGATCGGAGGCAACGCACAGGTAGCGCCGAAGGCTAGGACGGGTGCAGACGGCGGCGGGGATGCTGGAGCGGCGTTGTGTGGCGTGTAGAGCGCGCGCAACTTTTCGGCGGCGTGAGGGGTTAGGTTTGTTATGATGCTCCTTTGGCTCAGTTGGTAGAGCGTCAGTCTCATAATCTGAAGGTCGCCAGTTCGAGCCTGGCAGGGAGCACTTCTTTTACTCGCCCGCACTGCTGCGCTCGGTGTCTGTTTTGCTCTTCGTTGGCGTCATCCAGGGACACAGCGCGCACGCACACAGCTGCGGCTGACCCACCCGCTTCAGTAGCGGACCATATATATACTGCACAGCTAGTATTCTGCTGTTCGCCCACAGCCTCGATACCTCAACCGCCTGGAGTCTGCGAGAGAACCCTCACGACTAACGAGACCATAGCGTTGTCGGCGCTGCTCGTCACTGCTCCTGCGCACTCGCCGCTCAACTGCGCTAACATGCAGGCACAGGACACGACCACGACCAAGCACACTCGAATGCCAGGCGCGTGTTTCGATGTCGCGCCGACCAAACATGCCTGGGTGATGTGTCGTGACTGTGAGCTGTGGCTCGCCAATAAGTCTTGCACGTTCGACGCACCGTCGCCGAGCGTGTCCGTGAGCGGCGACGGAGTGCGGGACGGGCTAGGACAGGCGCCGCAAGCACCGCAAAACAGCGGGGAGGGATGACATCTGCGTTGAGTAGCGCGACAAGGACGCGTCGCACCGGTGATCGGAGGCAACGCACAGGTAGCGCCGAAGGCTAGGACGGGTGCAGACGGCGGCGGGGATGCTGGAGCGGCGTTGTGTGGCGTGTAGAGCGCGCGCAACTTTTCGGCGGCGTGAGGGGTTAGGTTTGTTATGATGCTCCTTTGGCTCAGTTGGTAGAGCGTCAGTCTCATAATCTGAAGGTCGCCAGTTCGAGCCTGGCAGGGAGCACTTCTTTTACTCGCCCGCACTGCTGCGCTCGGTGTCTGTTTTGCTCTTCGTTGGCGTCATCCAGGGACACAGCGCGCACGCACACAGCTGCGGCTGACCCACCCGCTTCAGTAGCGGACCATATATATACTGCACAGCTAGTATTCTGCTGTTCGCCCACAGCCTCGATACCTCAACCGCCTGGAGTCTGCGAGAGAACCCTCACGACTAACGAGACCATAGCGTTGTCGGCGCTGCTCGTCACTGCTCCTGCGCACTCGCCGCTCAACTGCGCTAACATGCAGGCACAGGACACGACCACGACCAAGCACACTCGAATGCCAGGCGCGTGTTTCGATGTCGCGCCGACCAAACATGCCTGGGTGATGTGTCGTGACTGTGAGCTGTGGCTCGCCAATAAGTCTTGCACGTTCGACGCACCGTCGCCGAGCGTGTCCGTGAGCGGCGACGGAGTGCGGGACGGGCTAGGACAGGCGCCGCAAGCACCGCAAAACAGCGGGGAGGGATGACATCTGCGTTGAGTAGCGCGACAAGGACGCGTCGCACCGGTGATCGGAGGCAACGCACAGGTAGCGCCGAAGGCTAGGACGGGTGCAGACGGCGGCGGGGATGCTGGAGCGGCGTTGTGTGGCGTGTAGAGCGCGCGCAACTTTTCGGCGGCGTGAGGGGTTAGGTTTGTTATGATGCTCCTTTGGCTCAGTTGGTAGAGCGTCAGTCTCATAATCTGAAGGTCGCCAGTTCGAGCCTGGCAGGGAGCACTTCTTTTACTCGCCCGCACTGCTGCGCTCGGTGTCTGTTTTGCTCTTCGTTGGCGTCATCCAGGGACACAGCGCGCACGCACACAGCTGCGGCTGACCCACCCGCTTCAGTAGCGGACCATATATATACTGCACAGCTAGTATTCTGCTGTTCGCCCACAGCCTCGATACCTCAACCGCCTGGAGTCTGCGAGAGAACCCTCACGACTAACGAGACCATAGCGTTGTCGGCGCTGCTCGTCACTGCTCCTGCGCACTCGCCGCTCAACTGCGCTAACATGCAGGCACAGGACACGACCACGACCAAGCACACTCGAATGCCAGGCGCGTGTTTCGATGTCGCGCCGACCAAACATGCCTGGGTGATGTGTCGTGACTGTGAGCTGTGGCTCGCCAATAAGTCTTGCACGTTCGACGCACCGTCGCCGAGCGTGTCCGTGAGCGGCGACGGAGTGCGGGACGGGCTAGGACAGGCGCCGCAAGCACCGCAAAACAGCGGGGAGGGATGACATCTGCGTTGAGTAGCGCGACAAGGACGCGTCGCACCGGTGATCGGAGGCAACGCACAGGTAGCGCCGAAGGCTAGGACGGGTGCAGACGGCGGCGGGGATGCTGGAGCGGCGTTGTGTGGCGTGTAGAGCGCGCGCAACTTTTCGGCGGCGTGAGGGGTTAGGTTTGTTATGATGCTCCTTTGGCTCAGTTGGTAGAGCGTCAGTCTCATAATCTGAAGGTCGCCAGTTCGAGCCTGGCAGGAGCACTTCTTTTACTCGCCCGCACTGCTGCGCTCGGTGTCTGTTTTGCTCTTCGTTGGCGTCATCCAGGGACACAGCGCGCACGCACACAGCTGCGGCTGACCCACCCGCTTCAGTAGCGGACCATATATATACTGCACAGCTAGTATTCTGCTGTTCGCCCACAGCCTCGATACCTCAACCGCCTGGAGTCTGCGAGAGAACCCTCACGACTAACGAGACCATAGCGTTGTCGGCGCTGCTCGTCACTGCTCCTGCGCACTCGCCGCTCAACTGCGCTAACATGCAGGCACAGGACACGACCACGACCAAGCACACTCGAATGCCAGGCGCGTGTTTCGATGTCGCGCCGACCAAACATGCCTGGGTGATGTGTCGTGACTGTGAGCTGTGGCTCGCCAATAAGTCTTGCACGTTCGACGCACCGTCGCCGAGCGTGTCCGTGAGCGGCGACGGAGTGCGGGACGGGCTAGGACAGGCGCCGCAAGCACCGCAAAACAGCGGGGAGGGATGACATCTGCGTTGAGTAGCGCGACAAGGACGCGTCGCACCGGTGATCGGAGGCAACGCACAGGTAGCGCCGAAGGCTAGGACGAGTGCAGACGGCGGCGGGGATGCTGGAGCGGCGTTGTGTGGCGTGTAGAGCGCGCGCAACTTTTCGGCGGCGTGAGGGTTAGGTTTGTTATGATGCTCCTTTGGCTCAGTTGGTAGAGCGTCAGTCTCATAATCTGAAGGTCGCCAGTTCGAGCCTGGCAGGGAGCACTTCTTTTACTCGCCCGCACTGCTGCGCTCGGTGTCTGTTTTGCTCTTCGTTGGCGTCATCCAGGGACACAGCGCGCACGCACACAGCTGCGGCTGACCCACCCGCTTCAGTAGCGGACCATATATATACTGCACAGCTAGTATTCTGCTGTTCGCCCACAGCCTCGATACCTCAACCGCCTGGAGTCTGTGAGAGAACCCTCACGACTAACGAGACCATAGCGTTGTCGGCGCTGCTCGTCACTGCTCCTGCGCACTCGCCGCTCAACTGCGCTAACATGCAGGCACAGGACACGACCACGACCAAGCACACTCGAATGCCAGGCGCGTGTTTCGATGTCGCGCCGACCAAACATGCCTGGGTGATGTGTCGTGACTGTGAGCTGTGGCTCGCCAATAAGTCTTGCACGTTCGACGCACCGTCGCCGAGCGTGTCCGTGAGCGGCGACGGAGTGCGGGACGGGCTAGGACAGGCGCCGCAAGCACCGCAAAACAGCGGGGAGGGATGACATCTGCGTTGAGTAGCGCGACAAGGACGCGTCGCACCGGTGATCGGAGGCAACGCACAGGTAGCGCCGAAGGCTAGGACGGGTGCAGACGGCGGCGGGGATGCTGGAGCGGCGTTGTGTGGCGTGTAGAGCGCGCGCAACTTTTCGGCGGCGTGAGGGTTAGGTTTGTTATGATGCTCCTTTGGCTCAGTTGGTAGAGCGTCAGTCTCATAATCTGAAGGTCGCCAGTTCGAGCCTGGCAGGGAGCACTTCTTTTACTCGCCCGCACTGCTGCGCTCGGTGTCTGTTTTGCTCTTCGTTGGCGTCATCCAGGGACACAGCGCGCACGCACACAGCTGCGGCTGACCCACCCGCTTCAGTAGCGGACCATATATATACTGCACAGCTAGTATTCTGCTGTTCGCCCACAGCCTCGATACCTCAACCGCCTGGAGTCTGCGAGAGAACCCTCACGACTAACGAGACCATAGCGTTGTCGGCGCTGCTCGTCACTGCTCCTGCGCACTCGCCGCTCAACTGCGCTAACATGCAGGCACAGGACACGACCACGACCAAGCACACTCGAATGCCAGGCGCGTGTTTCGATGTCGCGCCGACCAAACATGCCTGGGTGATGTGTCGTGACTGTGAGCTGTGGCTCGCCAATAAGTCTTGCACGTTCGACGCACCGTCGCCGAGCGTGTCCGTGAGCGGCGACGGAGTGCGGGACGGGCTAGGACAGGCGCCGCAAGCACCGCAAAACAGCGGGGAGGGATGACATCTGCGTTGAGTAGCGCGACAAGGACGCGTCGCACCGGTGATCGGAGGCAACGCACAGGTAGCGCCGAAGGCTAGGACGGGTGCAGACGGCGGCGGGGATGCTGGAGCGGCGTTGTGTGGCGTGTAGAGCGCGCGCAACTTTTCGGCGGCGTGAGGGGTTAGGTTTGTTATGATGCTCCTTTGGCTCAGTTGGTGAGCGTCAGTCTCATAATCTGAAGGTCGCCAGTTCGAGCCTGGCAGGGAGCACTTCTTTACTCGCCCGCACTGCTGCGCTCGGTGTCTGTTTGCTCTTCGTTGGCGTCATCCAGGGACACAGCGCGCACGCACACAGCTGCGGCTGACCCACCCGCTTCAGTAGCGGACCATATATACTGCACAGCTAGTATTCTGCTGTTCGCCCACAGCCTCGATACCTCAACCGCCTGGAGTCTGCGAGAGAACCCTCACGACTAACGAGACCATAGCGTTGTCGGCGCTGCTCGTCACTGCTCCTGCGCACTCGCCGCTGCGCTAACATGCAGGCACAGGACACGACCACGACCAAGCACACTCGAATGCCAGGCGCGTGTTTCGATGTCGCGCCGACCAAACATGCCTGGGTGATGTGTCGTGACTGTGAGCTGTGGCTCGCCAATAAGTCTTGCACGTTCGACGCACCGTCGCCGAGCGTGTCCGTGAGCGGCGACGGAGTGCGGGACGGGCTAGGACAGGCGCCGCAAGCACCGCAAAACAGCGGGGAGGGATGACATCTGCGTTGAGTAGCGCGACAGGACGCGTCGCACCGGTGATCGGAGGCAACGCACAGGTAGCGCCGAAGGCTAGGACGGAGTGCAGACGGCGGCGGGGATGCTGGAGCGGCGTTGTGTGGCGTGTAGAGCGCGCGCAACTTTTCGGCGGCGTGAGGGGTTAGGTTTGTTATGATGCTCCTTTGGCTCAGTTGGTAGAGCGTCAGTCTCATAATCTGAAGGTCGCCAGTTCGAGCCTGGCAGGGAGCACTTCTTTTACTCGCCCGCACTGCTGCGCTCGGTGTCTGTTTTGCTCTTCGTTGGCGTCATCCAGGGACACAGCGCGCACGCACACAGCTGCGGCTGACCCACCTTCAGTAGCGGACCATATATACTGCACAGCTAGTATTCTGCTGTTCGCCCACAGCCTCGATACCTCAACCGCCTGGAGTCTGTGAGAGAACCCTCACGACTAACGAGACCATAGCGTTGTCGGCGCTGCTCGTCACTGCTCCTGCGCACTCGCCGCTCAACTGCGCTAACATGCAGGCACAGGACACGACCACGACCAAGCACACTC
>JAAVTH010000381.1:0-25250 GCA_011947325.1 Phytophthora macrochlamydospora | reverse complement strand
TGCTCGCGCCAATGCTACGCAGCTCGAGTGCGCTATCCCAAGTGGATCGCGAGGTGCAGACTGAGCGCACGAAGTGGGGCAAAGTTGTCAAAAACTCGACCGTCAGATGCGTGAGCACCGCCAGTATGCTGTCAGTGCCAGCGAGTTTGATGCAGACAATTCCAAAGACAGCGAATGGCGGACGAAGGAGCAGGTGATGCTGGAAGCGTTGGAGCTCAAGGAGATCAGCGCCAGTTTGTTGTACACGCTCGGCCAGCTCGCCAACGAGTTCCCTGAAATTGGCGACACGCTGCAGACGACAGTGCGGGAAGCGGGGATGCACATTCCGGTGGTCCCGCCTGGACGAACAGCAGCAGCGAGAGCCGACGGAGCAAATGGACGTCCGTTGTCGGCACGCAGCGACAAAGGTAAGCAACGAACTCCATGTTCTCGTTATCCTAAAACTAACTTAGTTCCTTGATTTCCAGCGATCGATCCGTCCGCAGTGTGGGCAGCAACGGTTCCCACCGCAGTGCGGGCAGCAACGGCTCCGGCGTGCGCGTAGCTGCTCCCATGAAACAAGTTCGCTTGGGATTCTAAGTCACATGAACATTGAAAGCTGTCAACTTGTTGGTTTGTCTGCTTTGCTAGCTGTTCGGCTACTCCTCTACTCCAGCTTCTTGGCGATGGACGCGACCACAAAGCCCAGCGCGCCCAGTGTGGCGATGTGCAGCCACGTGGACACAGTGAAGAACGGGCAGTCGCTCAGACTGTGGTAGGGCAGGTGCTCGCGGGGGCGCATGGGGCAGCCGCCGCGGATCGTGGCCTCGCGCAGACGCGCCTGCTCGACGGCCGTCTGGGCCCACTCGGTGCCGTGGTTGTGGCCCTTGCCCGAGAGTCCAGCGCGGTCCTTGGCCTGCTGCTCGTTGAGCACCGTGAGCACGCCGAAGAGCACGGGCACGCCCGTGTCCAGCTGCACCTTCATGATGCCCTGCGTCACGGCCTCGCAGATGTACTCGAAGTGCATCGTGTCGCCCTTGATGAGCGTGCCCACGCAGACCACGGCGTCCAGCGGCTGCGACGCGATGACGCGGCTGGCGGCGTACGGCAGCTCGTAGGCGCCCGAGACCTGCACGGTCACCACGTCGCTCTCGGCCACGCCCGAGCGCACCAGCTCCGCCTTGCAGGCGGCCACCAGCGAGTCCACCACCTCAGCGTTCCACTTGGCGTGCACGATGGCCACGCGCAGACCCGTGCCGTCCGTCTTGCGACTGCTGAGCGCCGAGAGCGCGTGCTGCTTGATGGCGCCGGGCATGTTGCTTGCTTGATACGTTTTGTTTTGTGTTTTTAGGGGATCCATTAAATAAATAAAATGCGACATGACGGATGATGACGAATATTACGAATAAAATGTGTACATACAATTTATTAGAGAACTCTGTGTGCAGGTCTCTAATCAATTCGTCAAGATGGCTATCGCTCACAAGGAGCTCGTTGAGCGATATTGGCTGTTGGTCCGTCTGAAAGTCTGCGCTTTTTGCTGCCTATGATCTCAGATTGCGAGAGTTTTCGCCTGGTGCTATTCGCAACGTGTCCGGCCAAGTGCGGCGTTTGCTACGGGGGTGTTCGTCGCTTCTTATTATTGTGTTGGGCTATAGTATTTGGTCTAATGGAGCTAACCATCCGCTCTGAATCATCCAGTGACTGTCATAGTCCTCCAGTTTGAGAAGAATGCTGAAGTCCGATTGATAAATGGCCATCATATCGTGTGCACGAAACCGAGGTTAGTCGGAACGTACCTAATGAAAACAATTGCGTATCTTGTTGCGGGTACTTGTTGCTGAATTAACATGTGTAGTCGCTGTCGTCCAGAGCTCATGCGGCGATTGAAAGCGTAAACGGTGACTACTTTCACAACTCGCAAAAGTAGGGTCACTGAGCATATGTGAGACTTTACATAGTGATTCGCCCATCCAATGCGCTATGCTGATGCGCTTGAAGTGATGCTACATCTATCTTGCGCGAACAACTTCATCAACACCAACCACGCTTGGCAGGGAATGACTTGAATATGGATGCTGTTGAAAGAAAACTGAAGGCATTTATGGTGGATGAAGTTGCCAGCCATGTGGATCTCATTCAACAACCCTCAACAGACGAGGAGATGTGTCAACACTTTGCTAATTTAGTGGGGTTTGAACTAACAAGAGTTCTTGACGAACGACGAATCTGACACATCCGTCGAAAACGCATCAGGTTCAGCTGAAATTAAACGGTCTGTTGAGAGCAGTATCCAGTCTATCATTTCAACCGTCCGTGACGCTGTTAATCAAGCAATGCTGCATGAGGTGCCAGCTACTGACGGAAGCAGAGCCTGGCAGGGAGCACTTCTTTACTCGCCCGCACTGCTGCGCTCGGTGTCTGTTTTGCTCTTCGTTGGCGTCATCCAGGGACACAGCGCGCACGCACACAGCTGCGGCTGACCCACCCGCTTCAGTAGCGGACCATATATATACTGCACAGCTAGTATTCTGCTGTTCGCCCACAGCCTCGATACCTCAACCGCCTGGAGTCTGCGAGAGAACCCTCACGACTAACGAGACCATAGCGTTGTCGGCGCTGCTCGTCACTGCTCCTGCGCACTCGCCGCTCAACTGCGCTAACATGCAGGCACAGGACACGACCACGACCAAGCACACTCGAATGCCAGGCGCGTGTTTCGATGTCGCGCCGACCAAACATGCCTGGGTGATGTGTCGTGACTGTGAGCTGTGGCTCGCCAATAAGTCTTGCACGTTCGACGCACCGTCGCCGAGCGTGTCCGTGAGCGGCGACGGAGTGCGGGACGGGCTAGGACAGGCGCCGCAAGCACCGCAAAACAGCGGGGAGGGATGACATCTGCGTTGAGTAGCGCGACAAGGACGCGTCGCACCGGTGATCGGAGGCAACGCACAGGTAGCGCCGAAGGCTAGGACGGTGCAGACGGCGGCGGGGATGCTGGAGCGGCGTTGTGTGGCGTGTAGAGCGCGCGCAACTTTTCGGCGGCGTGAGGGGTTAGGTTTGTTATGATGCTCCTTTGGCTCAGTTGGTAGAGCGTCAGTCTCATAATCTGAAGGTCGCCAGTTCGAGCCTGGCAGGGAGCACTTCTTTTACTCGCCCGCACTGCTGCGCTCGGTGTCTGTTTTGCTCTTCGTTGGCGTCATCCAGGGACACAGCGCGCACGCACACAGCTGCGGCTGACCCACCCGCTTCAGTAGCGGACCATATATATACTGCACAGCTAGTATTCTGCTGTTCGCCCACAGCCTCGATACCTCAACCGCCTGGAGTCTGCGAGAGAACCCTCACGACTAACGAGACCATAGCGTTGTCGGCGCTGCTCGTCACTGCTCCTGCGCACTCGCCGCTCAACTGCGCTAACACGCAGGCACAGGACACGACCACGACCAAGCACACTCGAATGCCAGGCGCGTGTTTCGATGTCGCGCCGACCAAACATGCCTGGGTGATGTGTCGTGACTGTGAGCTGTGGCTCGCCAATAAGTCTTGCACGTTCGACGCACCGTCGCCGAGCGTGTCCGTGAGCGGCGACGGAGTGCGGGACGGGCTAGGACAGGCGCCGCAAGCACCGCAAAACAGCGGGGAGGATGACATCTGCGTTGAGTAGCGCGACAAGGACGCGTCGCACCGGTGATCGGAGGCAACGCACAGGTAGCGCCGAAGGCTAGGACGGGTGCAGACGGCGGCGGGGATGCTGGAGCGGCGTTGTGTGGCGTGTAGAGCGCGCGCAACTTTCGGCGGCGTGAGGGGTAGGTTTGTTATGATGCTCCTTTGGCTCAGTTGGTAGAGCGTCAGTCTCATAATCTGAAGGTCGCCAGTTCGAGCCTGGCAGGGAGCACTTCTTTGACTCGCCCGCACTGCTGCGCTCGGTGTCTGTTTTGCTCTTCGTTGGCGTCATCCAGGGACACAGCGCGCACGCACACAGCTGCGGCTGACCCACCCGCTTCAGTAGCGGACCATATATATACTGCACAGCTAGTATTCTGCTGTTCGCCCACAGCCTCGATACCTCAACCGCCTGGAGTCTGCGAGAGAACCCTCACGACTAACGAGACCATAGCGTTGTCGGCGCTGCTCGTCACTGCTCCTGCGCACTCGCCGCTCAACTGCGCTAACATGCAGGCACAGGACACGACCACGACCAAGCACACTCGAATGCCAGGCGCGTGTTTCGATGTCGCGCCGACCAAACATGCCTGGGTGATGTGTCGTGACTGTGAGCTGTGGCTCGCCAATAAGTCTTGCACGTTCGACGCACCGTCGCCGAGCGTGTCCGTGAGCGGCGACGGAGTGCGGGACGGGCTAGGACAGGCGCCGCAAGCACCGCAAAACAGCGGGGAGGGATGACATCTGCGTTGAGTAGCGCGACAAGGACGCGTCGCACCGGTGATCGGAGGCAACGCACAGGTAGCGCCGAAGGCTAGGACGGGTGCAGACGGCGGCGGGGATGCTGGAGCGGCGTTGTGTGGCGTGTAGAGCGCGCGCAACTTTTCGGCGGCGTGAGGGGTTAGGTTTGTTATGATGCTCCTTTGGCTCAGTTGGTAGAGCGTCAGTCTCATAATCTGAAGGTCGCCAGTTCGAGCCTGGCAGGGAGCACTTCTTTTACTCGCCCGCACTGCTGCGCTCGGTGTCTGTTTTGCTCTTCGTTGGCGTCATCCAGGGACACAGCGCGCACGCACACAGCTGCGGCTGACCCACCCGCTTCAGTAGCGGACCATATATATACTGCACAGCTAGTATTCTGCTGTTCGCCCACAGCCTCGATACCTCAACCGCCTGGAGTCTGCGAGAGAACCTCACGACTAACGAGACCATAGCGTTGTCGGCGCTGCTCGTCACTGCTCCTGCGCACTCGCCGCTCAACTGCGCTAACATGCAGGCACAGGACACGACCACGACCAAGCACACTCGAATGCCAGGCGCGTGTTTCGATGTCGCGCCGACCAAACATGCCTGGGTGATGTGTCGTGACTGTGAGCTGTGGCTCGCCAATAAGTCTTGCACGTTCGACGCACCGTCGCCGAGCGTGTCCGTGAGCGGCGACGGAGTGCGGGACGGGCTAGGACAGGCGCCGCAAGCACCGCAAAACAGCGGGGAGGGATGACATCTGCGTTGAGTAGCGCGACAAGGACGCGTCGCACCGGTGATCGGAGGCAACGCACAGGTAGCGCCGAAGGCTAGGACGGGTGCAGACGGCGGCGGGGATGCTGGAGCGGCGTTGTGTGGCGTGTAGAGCGCGCGCAACTTTTCGGCGGCGTGAGGGGTTAGGTTTGTTATGATGCTCCTTTGGCTCAGTTGGTAGAGCGTCAGTCTCATAATCTGAAGGTCGCCAGTTCGAGCCTGGCAGGGAGCACTTCTTTTACTCGCCCGCACTGCTGCGCTCGGTGTCTGTTTTGCTCTTCGTTGGCGTCATCCAGGGACACAGCGCGCACGCACACAGCTGCGGCTGACCCACCCGCTTCAGTAGCGGACCATATATATACTGCACAGCTAGTATTCTGCTGTTCGCCCACAGCCTCGATACCTCAACCGCCTGGAGTCTGCGAGAGAACCCTCACGACTAACGAGACCATAGCGTTGTCGGCGCTGCTCGTCACTGCTCCTGCGCACTCGCCGCTCAACTGCGCTAACATGCAGGCACAGGACACGACCACGACCAAGCACACTCGAATGCCAGGCGCGTGTTTCGATGTCGCGCCGACCAAACATGCCTGGGTGATGTGTCGTGACTGTGAGCTGTGGCTCGCCAATAAGTCTTGCACGTTCGACGCACCGTCGCCGAGCGTGTCCGTGAGCGGCGACGGAGTGCGGGACGGGCTAGGACAGGCGCCGCAAGCACCGCAAAACAGCGGGGAGGGATGACATCTGCGTTGAGTAGCGCGACAAGGACGCGTCGCACCGGTGATCGGAGGCAACGCACAGGTAGCGCCGAAGGCTAGGACGGGTGCAGACGGCGGCGGGGATGCTGGAGCGGCGTTGTGTGGCGTGTAGAGCGCGCGCAACTTTTCGGCGGCGTGAGGGGTTAGGTTTGTTATGATGCTCCTTTGGCTCAGTTGGTAGAGCGTCAGTCTCATAATCTGAAGGTCGCCAGTTCGAGCCTGGCAGGGAGCACTTCTTTTACTCGCCCGCACTGCTGCGCTCGGTGTCTGTTTTGCTCTTCGTTGGCGTCATCCAGGGACACAGCGCGCACGCACACAGCTGCGGCTGACCCACCCGCTTCAGTAGCGGACCATATATATACTGCACAGCTAGTATTCTGCTGTTCGCCCACAGCCTCGATACCTCAACCGCCTGGAGTCTGCGAGAGAACCCTCACGACTAACGAGACCATAGCGTTGTCGGCGCTGCTCGTCACTGCTCCTGCGCACTCGCCGCTCAACTGCGCTAACATGCAGGCACAGGACACGACCACGACCAAGCACACTCGAATGCCAGGCGCGTGTTTCGATGTCGCGCCGACCAAACATGCCTGGGTGATGTGTCGTGACTGTGAGCTGTGGCTCGCCAATAAGTCTTGCACGTTCGACGCACCGTCGCCGAGCGTGTCCGTGAGCGGCGACGGAGTGCGGGACGGGCTAGGACAGGCGCCGCAAGCACCGCAAAACAGCGGGGAGGGATGACATCTGCGTTGAGTAGCGCGACAAGGACGCGTCGCACCGGTGATCGGAGGCAACGCACAGGTAGCGCCGAAGGCTAGGACGGGTGCAGACGGCGGCGGGGATGCTGGAGCGGCGTTGTGTGGCGTGTAGAGCGCGCGCAACTTTTCGGCGGCGTGAGGGGTTAGGTTTGTTATGATGCTCCTTTGGCTCAGTTGGTAGAGCGTCAGTCTCATAATCTGAAGGTCGCCAGTTCGAGCCTGGCAGGGAGCACTTCTTTTACTCGCCCGCACTGCTGCGCTCGGTGTCTGTTTTGCTCTTCGTTGGCGTCATCCAGGGACACAGCGCGCACGCACACAGCTGCGGCTGACCCACCCGCTTCAGTAGCGGACCATATATATACTGCACAGCTAGTATTCTGCTGTTCGCCCACAGCCTCGATACCTCAACCGCCTGGAGTCTGCGAGAGAACCCTCACGACTAACGAGACCATAGCGTTGTCGGCGCTGCTCGTCACTGCTCCTGCGCACTCGCCGCTCAACTGCGCTAACATGCAGGCACAGGACACGACCACGACCAAGCACACTCGAATGCCAGGCGCGTGTTTCGATGTCGCGCCGACCAAACATGCCTGGGTGATGTGTCGTGACTGTGAGCTGTGGCTCGCCAATAAGTCTTGCACGTTCGACGCACCGTCGCCGAGCGTGTCCGTGAGCGGCGACGGAGTGCGGGACGGGCTAGGACAGGCGCCGCAAGCACCGCAAAACAGCGGGGAGGGATGACATCTGCGTTGAGTAGCGCGACAAGGACGCGTCGCACCGGTGATCGGAGGCAACGCACAGGTAGCGCCGAAGGCTAGGACGGGTGCAGACGGCGGCGGGGATGCTGGAGCGGCGTTGTGTGGCGTGTAGAGCGCGCGCAACTTTTCGGCGGCGTGAGGGGTTAGGTTTGTTATGATGCTCCTTTGGCTCAGTTGGTAGAGCGTCAGTCTCATAATCTGAAGGTCGCCAGTTCGAGCCTGGCAGGGAGCACTTCTTTTACTCGCCCGCACTGCTGCGCTCGGTGTCTGTTTTGCTCTTCGTTGGCGTCATCCAGGGACACAGCGCGCACGCACACAGCTGCGGCTGACCCACCCGCTTCAGTAGCGGACCATATATATACTGCACAGCTAGTATTCTGCTGTTCGCCCACAGCCTCGATACCTCAACCGCCTGGAGTCTGCGAGAGAACCCTCACGACTAACGAGACCATAGCGTTGTCGGCGCTGCTCGTCACTGCTCCTGCGCACTCGCCGCTCAACTGCGCTAACATGCAGGCACAGGACACGACCACGACCAAGCACACTCGAATGCCAGGCGCGTGTTTCGATGTCGCGCCGACCAAACATGCCTGGGTGATGTGTCGTGACTGTGAGCTGTGGCTCGCCAATAAGTCTTGCACGTTCGACGCACCGTCGCCGAGCGTGTCCGTGAGCGGCGACGGAGTGCGGGACGGGCTAGGACAGGCGCCGCAAGCACCGCAAAACAGCGGGGAGGGATGACATCTGCGTTGAGTAGCGCGACAAGGACGCGTCGCACCGGTGATCGGAGGCAACGCACAGGTAGCGCCGAAGGCTAGGACGGGTGCAGACGGCGGCGGGGATGCTGGAGCGGCGTTGTGTGGCGTGTAGAGCGCGCGCAACTTTTCGGCGGCGTGAGGGGTTAGGTTTGTTATGATGCTCCTTTGGCTCAGTTGGTAGAGCGTCAGTCTCATAATCTGAAGGTCGCCAGTTCGAGCCTGGCAGGGAGCACTTCTTTTACTCGCCCGCACTGCTGCGCTCGGTGTCTGTTTTGCTCTTCGTTGGCGTCATCCAGGGACACAGCGCGCACGCACACAGCTGCGGCTGACCCACCCGCTTCAGTAGCGGACCATATATATACTGCACAGCTAGTATTCTGCTGTTCGCCCACAGCCTCGATACCTCAACCGCCTGGAGTCTGCGAGAGAACCCTCACGACTAACGAGACCATAGCGTTGTCGGCGCTGCTCGTCACTGCTCCTGCGCACTCGCCGCTCAACTGCGCTAACATGCAGGCACAGGACACGACCACGACCAAGCACACTCGAATGCCAGGCGCGTGTTTCGATGTCGCGCCGACCAAACATGCCTGGGTGATGTGTCGTGACTGTGAGCTGTGGCTCGCCAATAAGTCTTGCACGTTCGACGCACCGTCGCCGAGCGTGTCCGTGAGCGGCGACGGAGTGCGGGACGGGCTAGGACAGGCGCCGCAAGCACCGCAAAACAGCGGGGAGGGATGACATCTGCGTTGAGTAGCGCGACAAGGACGCGTCGCACCGGTGATCGGAGGCAACGCACAGGT
Organism: Phytophthora macrochlamydospora; assembly: GCA_011947325.1. Taxonomy (NCBI): domain Eukaryota; phylum Oomycota; class Peronosporomycetes; order Peronosporales; family Peronosporaceae; genus Phytophthora; species Phytophthora macrochlamydospora. The sequence continues at coordinate 16,255 of JAAVTH010000381.1, read as the reverse complement.
AGCGCCGAAGGCTAGGACGGGTGCAGACGGCGGCGGGGATGCTGGAGCGGCGTTGTGTGGCGTGTAGAGCGCGCGCAACTTTTCGGCGGCGTGAGGGGTTAGGTTTGTTATGATGCTCCTTTGGCTCAGTTGGTAGAGCGTCAGTCTCATAATCTGAAGGTCGCCAGTTCGAGCCTGGCAGGGAGCACTTCTTTTACTCGCCCGCACTGCTGCGCTCGGTGTCTGTTTTGCTCTTCGTTGGCGTCATCCAGGGACACAGCGCGCACGCACACAGCTGCGGCTGACCCACCCGCTTCAGTAGCGGACCATATATATACTGCACAGCTAGTATTCTGCTGTTCGCCCACAGCCTCGATACCTCAACCGCCTGGAGTCTGCGAGAGAACCCTCACGACTAACGAGACCATAGCGTTGTCGGCGCTGCTCGTCACTGCTCCTGCGCACTCGCCGCTCAACTGCGCTAACATGCAGGCACAGGACACGACCACGACCAAGCACACTCGAATGCCAGGCGCGTGTTTCGATGTCGCGCCGACCAAACATGCCTGGGTGATGTGTCGTGACTGTGAGCTGTGGCTCGCCAATAAGTCTTGCACGTTCGACGCACCGTCGCCGAGCGTGTCCGTGAGCGGCGACGGAGTGCGGGACGGGCTAGGACAGGCGCCGCAAGCACCGCAAAACAGCGGGGAGGGATGACATCTGCGTTGAGTAGCGCGACAAGGACGCGTCGCACCGGTGATCGGAGGCAACGCACAGGTAGCGCCGAAGGCTAGGACGGGTGCAGACGGCGGCGGGGATGCTGGAGCGGCGTTGTGTGGCGTGTAGAGCGCGCGCAACTTTTCGGCGGCGTGAGGGGTTAGGTTTGTTATGATGCTCCTTTGGCTCAGTTGGTAGAGCGTCAGTCTCATAATCTGAAGGTCGCCAGTTCGAGCCTGGCAGGGAGCACTTCTTTTACTCGCCCGCACTGCTGCGCTCGGTGTCTGTTTTGCTCTTCGTTGGCGTCATCCAGGGACACAGCGCGCACGCACACAGCTGCGGCTGACCCACCCGCTTCAGTAGCGGACCATATATATACTGCACAGCTAGTATTCTGCTGTTCGCCCACAGCCTCGATACCTCAACCGCCTGGAGTCTGCGAGAGAACCCTCACGACTAACGAGACCATAGCGTTGTCGGCGCTGCTCGTCACTGCTCCTGCGCACTCGCCGCTCAACTGCGCTAACATGCAGGCACAGGACACGACCACGACCAAGCACACTCGAATGCCAGGCGCGTGTTTCGATGTCGCGCCGACCAAACATGCCTGGGTGATGTGTCGTGACTGTGAGCTGTGGCTCGCCAATAAGTCTTGCACGTTCGACGCACCGTCGCCGAGCGTGTCCGTGAGCGGCGACGGAGTGCGGGACGGGCTAGGACAGGCGCCGCAAGCACCGCAAAACAGCGGGGAGGGATGACATCTGCGTTGAGTAGCGCGACAAGGACGCGTCGCACCGGTGATCGGAGGCAACGCACAGGTAGCGCCGAAGGCTAGGACGGGTGCAGACGGCGGCGGGGATGCTGGAGCGGCGTTGTGTGGCGTGTAGAGCGCGCGCAACTTTTCGGCGGCGTGAGGGGTTAGGTTTGTTATGATGCTCCTTTGGCTCAGTTGGTAGAGCGTCAGTCTCATAATCTGAAGGTCGCCAGTTCGAGCCTGGCAGGGAGCACTTCTTTTACTCGCCCGCACTGCTGCGCTCGGTGTCTGTTTTGCTCTTCGTTGGCGTCATCCAGGGACACAGCGCGCACGCACACAGCTGCGGCTGACCCACCCGCTTCAGTAGCGGACCATATATATACTGCACAGCTAGTATTCTGCTGTTCGCCCACAGCCTCGATACCTCAACCGCCTGGAGTCTGCGAGAGAACCCTCACGACTAACGAGACCATAGCGTTGTCGGCGCTGCTCGTCACTGCTCCTGCGCACTCGCCGCTCAACTGCGCTAACATGCAGGCACAGGACACGACCACGACCAAGCACACTCGAATGCCAGGCGCGTGTTTCGATGTCGCGCCGACCAAACATGCCTGGGTGATGTGTCGTGACTGTGAGCTGTGGCTCGCCAATAAGTCTTGCACGTTCGACGCACCGTCGCCGAGCGTGTCCGTGAGCGGCGACGGAGTGCGGGACGGGCTAGGACAGGCGCCGCAAGCACCGCAAAACAGCGGGGAGGGATGACATCTGCGTTGAGTAGCGCGACAAGGACGCGTCGCACCGGTGATCGGAGGCAACGCACAGGTAGCGCCGAAGGCTAGGACGGGTGCAGACGGCGGCGGGGATGCTGGAGCGGCGTTGTGTGGCGTGTAGAGCGCGCGCAACTTTTCGGCGGCGTGAGGGGTTAGGTTTGTTATGATGCTCCTTTGGCTCAGTTGGTAGAGCGTCAGTCTCATAATCTGAAGGTCGCCAGTTCGAGCCTGGCAGGGAGCACTTCTTTTACTCGCCCGCACTGCTGCGCTCGGTGTCTGTTTTGCTCTTCGTTGGCGTCATCCAGGGACACAGCGCGCACGCACACAGCTGCGGCTGACCCACCCGCTTCAGTAGCGGACCATATATATACTGCACAGCTAGTATTCTGCTGTTCGCCCACAGCCTCGATACCTCAACCGCCTGGAGTCTGCGAGAGAACCCTCACGACTAACGAGACCATAGCGTTGTCGGCGCTGCTCGTCACTGCTCCTGCGCACTCGCCGCTCAACTGCGCTAACATGCAGGCACAGGACACGACCACGACCAAGCACACTCGAATGCCAGGCGCGTGTTTCGATGTCGCGCCGACCAAACATGCCTGGGTGATGTGTCGTGACTGTGAGCTGTGGCTCGCCAATAAGTCTTGCACGTTCGACGCACCGTCGCCGAGCGTGTCCGTGAGCGGCGACGGAGTGCGGGACGGGCTAGGACAGGCGCCGCAAGCACCGCAAAACAGCGGGGAGGGATGACATCTGCGTTGAGTAGCGCGACAAGGACGCGTCGCACCGGTGATCGGAGGCAACGCACAGGTAGCGCCGAAGGCTAGGACGGGTGCAGACGGCGGCGGGGATGCTGGAGCGGCGTTGTGTGGCGTGTAGAGCGCGCGCAACTTTTCGGCGGCGTGAGGGGTTAGGTTTGTTATGATGCTCCTTTGGCTCAGTTGGTAGAGCGTCAGTCTCATAATCTGAAGGTCGCCAGTTCGAGCCTGGCAGGGAGCACTTCTTTTACTCGCCCGCACTGCTGCGCTCGGTGTCTGTTTTGCTCTTCGTTGGCGTCATCCAGGGACACAGCGCGCACGCACACAGCTGCGGCTGACCCACCCGCTTCAGTAGCGGACCATATATATACTGCACAGCTAGTATTCTGCTGTTCGCCCACAGCCTCGATACCTCAACCGCCTGGAGTCTGCGAGAGAACCCTCACGACTAACGAGACCATAGCGTTGTCGGCGCTGCTCGTCACTGCTCCTGCGCACTCGCCGCTCAACTGCGCTAACATGCAGGCACAGGACACGACCACGACCAAGCACACTCGAATGCCAGGCGCGTGTTTCGATGTCGCGCCGACCAAACATGCCTGGGTGATGTGTCGTGACTGTGAGCTGTGGCTCGCCAATAAGTCTTGCACGTTCGACGCACCGTCGCCGAGCGTGTCCGTGAGCGGCGACGGAGTGCGGGACGGGCTAGGACAGGCGCCGCAAGCACCGCAAAACAGCGGGGAGGGATGACATCTGCGTTGAGTAGCGCGACAAGGACGCGTCGCACCGGTGATCGGAGGCAACGCACAGGTAGCGCCGAAGGCTAGGACGGGTGCAGACGGCGGCGGGGATGCTGGAGCGGCGTTGTGTGGCGTGTAGAGCGCGCGCAACTTTTCGGCGGCGTGAGGGGTTAGGTTTGTTATGATGCTCCTTTGGCTCAGTTGGTAGAGCGTCAGTCTCATAATCTGAAGGTCGCCAGTTCGAGCCTGGCAGGGAGCACTTCTTTTACTCGCCCGCACTGCTGCGCTCGGTGTCTGTTTTGCTCTTCGTTGGCGTCATCCAGGGACACAGCGCGCACGCACACAGCTGCGGCTGACCCACCCGCTTCAGTAGCGGACCATATATATACTGCACAGCTAGTATTCTGCTGTTCGCCCACAGCCTCGATACCTCAACCGCCTGGAGTCTGCGAGAGAACCCTCACGACTAACGAGACCATAGCGTTGTCGGCGCTGCTCGTCACTGCTCCTGCGCACTCGCCGCTCAACTGCGCTAACATGCAGGCACAGGACACGACCACGACCAAGCACACTCGAATGCCAGGCGCGTGTTTCGATGTCGCGCCGACCAAACATGCCTGGGTGATGTGTCGTGACTGTGAGCTGTGGCTCGCCAATAAGTCTTGCACGTTCGACGCACCGTCGCCGAGCGTGTCCGTGAGCGGCGACGGAGTGCGGGACGGGCTAGGACAGGCGCCGCAAGCACCGCAAAACAGCGGGGAGGGATGACATCTGCGTTGAGTAGCGCGACAAGGACGCGTCGCACCGGTGATCGGAGGCAACGCACAGGTAGCGCCGAAGGCTAGGACGGGTGCAGACGGCGGCGGGGATGCTGGAGCGGCGTTGTGTGGCGTGTAGAGCGCGCGCAACTTTTCGGCGGCGTGAGGGGTAGGTTTGTTATGATGCTCCTTTGGCTCAGTTGGTAGAGCGTCAGTCTCATAATCTGAAGGTCGCCAGTTCGAGCCTGGCAGGGAGCACTTCTTTTACTCGCCCGCACTGCTGCGCTCGGTGTCTGTTTTGCTCTTCGTTGGCGTCATCCAGGGACACAGCGCGCACGCACACAGCTGCGGCTGACCCACCCGCTTCAGTAGCGGACCATATATATACTGCACAGCTAGTATTCTGCTGTTCGCCCACAGCCTCGATACCTCAACCGCCTGGAGTCTGCGAGAGAACCCTCACGACTAACGAGACCATAGCGTTGTCGGCGCTGCTCGTCACTGCTCCTGCGCACTCGCCGCTCAACTGCGCTAACATGCAGGCACAGGACACGACCACGACCAAGCACACTCGAATGCCAGGCGCGTGTTTCGATGTCGCGCCGACCAAACATGCCTGGGTGATGTGTCGTGACTGTGAGCTGTGGCTCGCCAATAAGTCTTGCACGTTCGACGCACCGTCGCCGAGCGTGTCCGTGAGCGGCGACGGAGTGCGGGACGGGCTAGGACAGGCGCCGCAAGCACCGCAAAACAGCGGGGAGGGATGACATCTGCGTTGAGTAGCGCGACAAGGACGCGTCGCACCGGTGATCGGAGGCAACGCACAGGTAGCGCCGAAGGCTAGGACGGGTGCAGACGGCGGCGGGGATGCTGGAGCGGCGTTGTGTGGCGTGTAGAGCGCGCGCAACTTTTCGGCGGCGTGAGGGGTTAGGTTTGTTATGATGCTCCTTTGGCTCAGTTGGTAGAGCGTCAGTCTCATAATCTGAAGGTCGCCAGTTCGAGCCTGGCAGGGAGCACTTCTTTTACTCGCCCGCACTGCTGCGCTCGGTGTCTGTTTTGCTCTTCGTTGGCGTCATCCAGGGACACAGCGCGCACGCACACAGCTGCGGCTGACCCACCCGCTTCAGTAGCGGACCATATATATACTGCACAGCTAGTATTCTGCTGTTCGCCCACAGCCTCGATACCTCAACCGCCTGGAGTCTGCGAGAGAACCCTCACGACTAACGAGACCATAGCGTTGTCGGCGCTGCTCGTCACTGCTCCTGCGCACTCGCCGCTCAACTGCGCTAACATGCAGGCACAGGACACGACCACGACCAAGCACACTCGAATGCCAGGCGCGTGTTTCGATGTCGCGCCGACCAAACATGCCTGGGTGATGTGTCGTGACTGTGAGCTGTGGCTCGCCAATAAGTCTTGCACGTTCGACGCACCGTCGCCGAGCGTGTCCGTGAGCGGCGACGGAGTGCGGGACGGGCTAGGACAGGCGCCGCAAGCACCGCAAAACAGCGGGGAGGGATGACATCTGCGTTGAGTAGCGCGACAAGGACGCGTCGCACCGGTGATCGGAGGCAACGCACAGGTAGCGCCGAAGGCTAGGACGGGTGCAGACGGCGGCGGGGATGCTGGAGCGGCGTTGTGTGGCGTGTAGAGCGCGCGCAACTTTTCGGCGGCGTGAGGGGTTAGGTTTGTTATGATGCTCCTTTGGCTCAGTTGGTAGAGCGTCAGTCTCATAATCTGAAGGTCGCCAGTTCGAGCCTGGCAGGGAGCACTTCTTTTACTCGCCCGCACTGCTGCGCTCGGTGTCTGTTTTGCTCTTCGTTGGCGTCATCCAGGGACACAGCGCGCACGCACACAGCTGCGGCTGACCCACCCGCTTCAGTAGCGGACCATATATATACTGCACAGCTAGTATTCTGCTGTTCGCCCACAGCCTCGATACCTCAACCGCCTGGAGTCTGCGAGAGAACCCTCACGACTAACGAGACCATAGCGTTGTCGGCGCTGCTCGTCACTGCTCCTGCGCACTCGCCGCTCAACTGCGCTAACATGCAGGCACAGGACACGACCACGACCAAGCACACTCGAATGCCAGGCGCGTGTTTCGATGTCGCGCCGACCAAACATGCCTGGGTGATGTGTCGTGACTGTGAGCTGTGGCTCGCCAATAAGTCTTGCACGTTCGACGCACCGTCGCCGAGCGTGTCCGTGAGCGGCGACGGAGTGCGGGACGGGCTAGGACAGGCGCCGCAAGCACCGCAAAACAGCGGGGAGGGATGACATCTGCGTTGAGTAGCGCGACAAGGACGCGTCGCACCGGTGATCGGAGGCAACGCACAGGTAGCGCCGAAGGCTAGGACGGGTGCAGACGGCGGCGGGGATGCTGGAGCGGCGTTGTGTGGCGTGTAGAGCGCGCGCAACTTTTCGGCGGCGTGAGGGGTTAGGTTTGTTATGATGCTCCTTTGGCTCAGTTGGTAGAGCGTCAGTCTCATAATCTGAAGGTCGCCAGTTCGAGCCTGGCAGGGAGCACTTCTTTTACTCGCCCGCACTGCTGCGCTCGGTGTCTGTTTTGCTCTTCGTTGGCGTCATCCAGGGACACAGCGCGCACGCACACAGCTGCGGCTGACCCACCCGCTTCAGTAGCGGACCATATATATACTGCACAGCTAGTATTCTGCTGTTCGCCCACAGCCTCGATACCTCAACCGCCTGGAGTCTGCGAGAGAACCCTCACGACTAACGAGACCATAGCGTTGTCGGCGCTGCTCGTCACTGCTCCTGCGCACTCGCCGCTCAACTGCGCTAACATGCAGGCACAGGACACGACCACGACCAAGCACACTCGAATGCCAGGCGCGTGTTTCGATGTCGCGCCGACCAAACATGCCTGGGTGATGTGTCGTGACTGTGAGCTGTGGCTCGCCAATAAGTCTTGCACGTTCGACGCACCGTCGCCGAGCGTGTCCGTGAGCGGCGACGGAGTGCGGGACGGGCTAGGACAGGCGCCGCAAGCACCGCAAAACAGCGGGGAGGGATGACATCTGCGTTGAGTAGCGCGACAAGGACGCGTCGCACCGGTGATCGGAGGCAACGCACAGGTAGCGCCGAAGGCTAGGACGGGTGCAGACGGCGGCGGGGATGCTGGAGCGGCGTTGTGTGGCGTGTAGAGCGCGCGCAACTTTTCGGCGGCGTGAGGGGTAGGTTTGTTATGATGCTCCTTTGGCTCAGTTGGTAGAGCGTCAGTCTCATAATCTGAAGGTCGCCAGTTCGAGCCTGGCAGGGAGCACTTCTTTTACTCGCCCGCACTGCTGCGCTCGGTGTCTGTTTTGCTCTTCGTTGGCGTCATCCAGGGACACAGCGCGCACGCACACAGCTGCGGCTGACCCACCCGCTTCAGTAGCGGACCATATATATACTGCACAGCTAGTATTCTGCTGTTCGCCCACAGCCTCGATACCTCAACCGCCTGGAGTCTGCGAGAGAACCCTCACGACTAACGAGACCATAGCGTTGTCGGCGCTGCTCGTCACTGCTCCTGCGCACTCGCCGCTCAACTGCGCTAACATGCAGGCACAGGACACGACCACGACCAAGCACACTCGAATGCCAGGCGCGTGTTTCGATGTCGCGCCGACCAAACATGCCTGGGTGATGTGTCGTGACTGTGAGCTGTGGCTCGCCAATAAGTCTTGCACGTTCGACGCACCGTCGCCGAGCGTGTCCGTGAGCGGCGACGGAGTGCGGGACGGGCTAGGACAGGCGCCGCAAGCACCGCAAAACAGCGGGGAGGGATGACATCTGCGTTGAGTAGCGCGACAAGGACGCGTCGCACCGGTGATCGGAGGCAACGCACAGGTAGCGCCGAAGGCTAGGACGGGTGCAGACGGCGGCGGGGATGCTGGAGCGGCGTTGTGTGGCGTGTAGAGCGCGCGCAACTTTTCGGCGGCGTGAGGGGTAGGTTTGTTATGATGCTCCTTTGGCTCAGTTGGTAGAGCGTCAGTCTCATAATCTGAAGGTCGCCAGTTCGAGCCTGGCAGGGAGCACTTCTTTTACTCGCCCGCACTGCTGCGCTCGGTGTCTGTTTTGCTCTTCGTTGGCGTCATCCAGGGACACAGCGCGCACGCACACAGCTGCGGCTGACCCACCCGCTTCAGTAGCGGACCATATATATACTGCACAGCTAGTATTCTGCTGTTCGCCCACAGCCTCGATACCTCAACCGCCTGGAGTCTGCGAGAGAACCCTCACGACTAACGAGACCATAGCGTTGTCGGCGCTGCTCGTCACTGCTCCTGCGCACTCGCCGCTCAACTGCGCTAACATGCAGGCACAGGACACGACCACGACCAAGCACACTCGAATGCCAGGCGCGTGTTTCGATGTCGCGCCGACCAAACATGCCTGGGTGATGTGTCGTGACTGTGAGCTGTGGCTCGCCAATAAGTCTTGCACGTTCGACGCACCGTCGCCGAGCGTGTCCGTGAGCGGCGACGGAGTGCGGGACGGGCTAGGACAGGCGCCGCAAGCACCGCAAAACAGCGGGGAGGGATGACATCTGCGTTGAGTAGCGCGACAAGGACGCGTCGCACCGGTGATCGGAGGCAACGCACAGGTAGCGCCGAAGGCTAGGACGGGTGCAGACGGCGGCGGGGATGCTGGAGCGGCGTTGTGTGGCGTGTAGAGCGCGCGCAACTTTTCGGCGGCGTGAGGGGTAGGTTTGTTATGATGCTCCTTTGGCTCAGTTGGTAGAGCGTCAGTCTCATAATCTGAAGGTCGCCAGTTCGAGCCTGGCAGGGAGCACTTCTTTTACTCGCCCGCACTGCTGCGCTCGGTGTCTGTTTTGCTCTTCGTTGGCGTCATCCAGGGACACAGCGCGCACGCGCACAGCTGCGGCTGACCCACCCGCTTCAGTAGCGGACCATATATATACTGCACAGCTAGTATTCTGCTGTTCGCCCACAGCCTCGATACCTCAACCGCCTGGAGTCTGCGAGAGAACCCTCACGACTAACGAGACCATAGCGTTGTCGGCGCTGCTCGTCACTGCTCCTGCGCACTCGCCGCTCAACTGCGCTAACATGCAGGCACAGGACACGACCACGACCAAGCACACTCGAATGCCAGGCGCGTGTTTCGATGTCGCGCCGACCAAACATGCCTGGGTGATGTGTCGTGACTGTGAGCTGTGGCTCGCCAATAAGTCTTGCACGTTCGACGCACCGTCGCCGAGCGTGTCCGTGAGCGGCGACGGAGTGCGGGACGGGCTAGGACAGGCGCCGCAAGCACCGCAAAACAGCGGGGAGGGATGACATCTGCGTTGAGTAGCGCGACAAGGACGCGTCGCACCGGTGATCGGAGGCAACGCACAGGTAGCGCCGAAGGCTAGGACGGGTGCAGACGGCGGCGGGGATGCTGGAGCGGCGTTGTGTGGCGTGTAGAGCGCGCGCAACTTTTCGGCGGCGTGAGGGGTAGGTTTGTTATGATGCTCCTTTGGCTCAGTTGGTAGAGCGTCAGTCTCATAATCTGAAGGTCGCCAGTTCGAGCCTGGCAGGGAGCACTTCTTTTACTCGCCCGCACTGCTGCGCTCGGTGTCTGTTTTGCTCTTCGTTGGCGTCATCCAGGGACACAGCGCGCACGCGCACAGCTGCGGCTGACCCACCCGCTTCAGTAGCGGACCATATATATACTGCACAGCTAGTATTCTGCTGTTCGCCCACAGCCTCGATACCTCAACCGCCTGGAGTCTGCGAGAGAACCCTCACGACTAACGAGACCATAGCGTTGTCGGCGCTGCTCGTCACTGCTCCTGCGCACTCGCCGCTCAACTGCGCTAACATGCAGGCACAGGACACGACCACGACCAAGCACACTCGAATGCCAGGCGCGTGTTTCGATGTCGCGCCGACCAAACATGCCTGGGTGATGTGTCGTGACTGTGAGCTGTGGCTCGCCAATAAGTCTTGCACGTTCGACGCACCGTCGCCGAGCGTGTCCGTGAGCGGCGACGGAGTGCGGGACGGGCTAGGACAGGCGCCGCAAGCACCGCAAAACAGCGGGGAGGGATGACATCTGCGTTGAGTAGCGCGACAAGGACGCGTCGCACCGGTGATCGGAGGCAACGCACAGGTAGCGCCGAAGGCTAGGACGGGTGCAGACGGCGGCGGGGATGCTGGAGCAGCGTTGTGTGGTGTGTAGAGCGCGCGCAACTTTTCGGCGGCGTGAGGGGTAGGTTTGTTATGATGCTCCTTTGGCTCAGTTGGTAGAGCGTCAGTCTCATAATCTGAAGGTCGCCAGTTCGAGCCTGGCAGGGAGCACTTCTTTTACTCGCCCGCACTGCTGCGCTCGGTGTCTGTTTTGCTCTTCGTTGGCGTCATCCAGGGACACAGCGCGCACGCGCACAGCTGCGGCTGACCCACCCGCTTCAGTAGCGGACCATATATATACTGCACAGCTAGTATTCTGCTGTTCGCCCACAGCCTCGATACCTCAACCGCCTGGAGTCTGCGAGAGAACCCTCACGACTAACGAGACCATAGCGTTGTCGGCGCTGCTCGTCACTGCTCCTGCGCACTCGCCGCTCAACTGCGCTAACATGCAGGCACAGGACACGACCACGACCAAGCACACTCGAATGCCAGGCGCGTGTTTCGATGTCGCGCCGACCAAACATGCCTGGGTGATGTGTCGTGACTGTGAGCTGTGGCTCGCCAATAAGTCTTGCACGTTCGACGCACCGTCGCCGAGCGTGTCCGTGAGCGGCGACGGAGTGCGGGACGGGCTAGGACAGGCGCCGCAAGCACCGTAAAACAGCGGGGAGGGATGACATCTGCGTTGAGTAGCGCGACAAGGACGCGTCGCACCGGTGATCGGAGGCAACGCACAGGTAGCGCCGAAGGCTAGGACGGGTGCAGACGGCGGCGGGGATGCTGGAGCAGCGTTGTGTGGTGTGTAGAGCGCGCGCAACTTTTCGGCGGCGTGAGGGGTAGGTTTGTTATGATGCTCCTTTGGCTCAGTTGGTAGAGCGTCAGTCTCATAATCTGAAGGTCGCCAGTTCGAGCCTGGCAGGGAGCACTTCTTTTACTCGCCCGCACTGCTGCGCTCGGTGTCTGTTTTGCTCTTCGTTGGCGTCATCCAGGGACACAGCGCGCACGCACACAGCTGCGGCTGACCCACCCGCTTCAGTAGCGGACCATATATATACTGCACAGCTAGTATTCTGCTGTTCGCCCACAGCCTCGATACCTCAACCGCCTGGAGTCTGCGAGAGAACCCTCACGACTAACGAGACCATAGCGTTGTCGGCGCTGCTCGTCACTGCTCCTGCGCACTCGCCGCTCAACTGCGCTAACATGCAGGCACAGGACACGACCACGACCAAGCACACTCGAATGCCAGGCGCGTGTTTCGATGTCGCGCCGACCAAACATGCCTGGGTGATGTGTCGTGACTGTGAGCTGTGGCTCGCCAATAAGTCTTGCACGTTCGACGCACCGTCGCCGAGCGTGTCCGTGAGCGGCGACGGAGTGCGGGACGGGCTAGGACAGGCGCCGCAAGCACCGTAAAACAGCGGGGAGGGATGACATCTGCGTTGAGTAGCGCGACAAGGACGCGTCGCACCGGTGATCGGAGGCAACGCACAGGTAGCGCCGAAGGCTAGGACGGGTGCAGACGGCGGCGGGGATGCTGGAGCAGCGTTGTGTGGTGTGTAGAGCGCGCGCAACTTTTCGGCGGCGTGAGGGGTAGGTTTGTTATGATGCTCCTTTGGCTCAGTTGGTAGAGCGTCAGTCTCATAATCTGAAGGTCGCCAGTTCGAGCCTGGCAGGGAGCACTTCTTTTACTCGCCCGCACTGCTGCGCTCGGTGTCTGTTTTGCTCTTCGTTGGCGTCATCCAGGGACACAGCGCGCACGCGCACAGCTGCGGCTGACCCACCCGCTTCAGTAGCGGACCATATATATACTGCACAGCTAGTATTCTGCTGTTCGCCCACAGCCTCGATACCTCAACCGCCTGGAGTCTGCGAGAGAACCCTCACGACTAACGAGACCATAGCGTTGTCGGCGCTGCTCGTCACTGCTCCTGCGCACTCGCCGCCCAACTGCGCTAACACGCAGGCACAGGACACGGCCACGACCAAGCACACTCGAATGCCAGGCGCGTGTTTCGATGTCGCGCCGACCAAACATGCCTGGGTGATGTGTCGTGACTGTGAGCTGTGGCTCGCCAATAAGTCTTGCACGTTCGACGCACCGTCGCCGAGCGTGTCCGTGAGCGGCGACGGAGTGCGGGACGGGCTAGGACAGGCGCCGCAAGCACCGTAAAACAGCGGGGAGGGATGACATCTGCGTTGAGTAGCGCGACAAGGACGCGTCGCACCGGTGATCGGAGGCAACGCACAGGTAGCGCCGAAGGCTAGGACGGGTGCAGACGGCGGCGGGGATGCTGGAGCAGCGTTGTGTGGTGTGTAGAGCGCGCGCAACTTTTCGGCGGCGTGAGGGGTAGGTTTGTTATGATGCTCCTTTGGCTCAGTTGGTAGAGCGTCAGTCTCATGATCTGAAGGTCGCCAGTTCGAGCCTGGCAGGGAGCACTTCTTTTACTCGCCCGCACTGCTGCGCTCGGTGTCTGTTTTGCTCTTCGTTGGCGTCATCCAGGGACACAGCGCGCACGCGCACAGCTGCGGCTGACCCACCCGCTTCAGTAGCGGACCATATATATACTGCACAGCTAGTATTCTGCTGTTCGCCCACAGCCTCGATACCTCAACCGCCTGGAGTCTGCGAGAGAACCCTCACGACTAACGAGACCATAGCGTTGTCGGCGCTGCTCGTCACTGCTCCTGCGCACTCGCCGCCCAACTGCGCTAACACGCAGGCACAGGACACGGCCACGACCAAGCACACTCGAATGCCAGGCGCGTGTTTCGATGTCGCGCCGACCAAACATGCCTGGGTGATGTGTCGTGACTGTGAGCTGTGGCTCGCCAATAAGTCTTGCACGTTCGACGCACCGTCGCCGAGCGTGTCCGTGAGCGGCGACGGAGTGCGGGACGGGCTAGGACAGGCGCCGCAAGCACCGTAAAACAGCGGGGAGGGATGACATCTGCGTTGAGTAGCGCGACAAGGACGCGTCGCACCGGTGATCGGAGGCAACGCACAGGTAGCGCCGAAGGCTAGGACGGGTGCAGACGGCGGCGGGGATGCTGGAGCAGCGTTGTGTGGTGTGTAGAGCGCGCGCAACTTTTCGGCGGCGTGAGGGGTAGGTTTGTTATGATGCTCCTTTGGCTCAGTTGGTAGAGCGTCAGTCTCATAATCTGAAGGTCGCCAGTTCGAGCCTGGCAGGGAGCACTTCTTTTACTCGCCCGCACTGCTGCGCTCGGTGTCTGTTTTGCTCTTCGTTGGTGCCGTCCAGGGACACAGCGCGCACGCACACAGCTGCGGCTGACCCACCCGCTTCAGTAGCGGACCATATATATACTGCACAGCTAGTATTCTGCTGTTCGCCCACAGCCTCGATACCTCAACCGCCTGGAGTCTGCGAGAGAACCCTCACGACTAACGAGACCATAGCGTTGTCGGCGCTGCTCGTCACTGCTCCTGCGCACTCGCCGCTCAACTGCGCTAACATGCAGGCACAGGACACGGCCACGACCAAGCACACTCGAATGCCAGGCGCGTGTTTCGATGTCGCGCCGACCAAACATGCCTGGGTGATGTGTCGTGACTGTGAGCTGTGGCTCGCCAATAAGTCTTGCACGTTCGACGCACCGTCGCCGAGCGTGTCCGTGAGCGGCGACGGAGTGCGGGACGGGCTAGGACAGGCGCCGCAAGCACCGTAAAACAGCGGGGAGGGATGACATCTGCGTTGAGTAGCGCGACAAGGACGCGTCGCACCGGTGATCGGAGGCAACGCACAGGTAGCGCCGAAGGCTAGGACGGGTGCAGACGGCGGCGGGGATGCTGGAGCAGCGTTGTGTGGTGTGTAGAGCGCGCGCAACTTTTCGGCGGCGTGAGGGGTAGGTTTGTTATGATGCTCCTTTGGCTCAGTTGGTAGAGCGTCAGTCTCATAATCTGAAGGTCGCCAGGTTGAACACAAGGCCAGCTTACCGACGTATTGTATGACGACAAAGTTTAGCGGACCCCCTCATTCCTTTTCGGTACGACAAACTTGGCCTTGTAGTCAATGTCTTTGCCAGTGTTAATGAAGGTTGGTATAACCCGTACCAAAAGAATCTTGTTGCAAGAGTACGACACTCTGTTAATCATGTTAATTTTAAAGTAATAGCACCTTTTGTCAGGCATATGTTGCAGCTTGAACCTACTCTCCTATTGGCAATTCCTGTCCCCACAACTGCTGCAGAGTCACAGCAATTTATCTGCGCCGTGAATTGGATGCGCGAAAATCTCGTCGACTTTGACCGCCAAATCGCTCCGTTGCAGAAAGAACTCGACAATGCGGTGGCCAACACACTCAGGACGAAGCACGCCGCGTCTGGCATAAGAGTCGAATGGACGCGGACGAGAAATCTGCTTTCGAGAACATGAAGGACATGTTGGCGTCGTCAGCTACATTTGACTTTCCAGACGAAAAAGCTGCTACTTGTTTATTCAGCGATGCCAGCGACCATGGATGCGCTCTGATTGTGACACAAGTTGTGAACTTTGACATCAAAATCCTGTCACAAGCCAGCAGCATCGGCTGATTCAGTGCCGAAGTGTAACGTTTGCTGGGAGTGCCCTCAATTAGACACTACTGAAAAGAAACTTTCTCAATTGCTGCTGCCTGCGATAAACTAGACTACTTATTGATTCACCCCCAAGGTTTCAGTTTATTCTGTGACCACTGTATCTTGGTTCATATTTTCGCGCCGGACGAAGCGTGAAAAAAAAAAGAAACGTGAGGGAAAACTACTTCGATGGTCTATGAAGTTTATGCACTATCAATAAGTAATCGAACCTGTTGCGGGCCCACACAACGTTTGTCCTACATGATTAGCCGATGGGCTGGCAATCATGCCCAAGCCACCATCAAGCGGCTCTGCGAGTCCCCGCAGTCCCATGATGATAACTCAGTTTCCGCGTCATCAAAGAAATAACAAAACAAAACACTGTCAGTCTCCGCCCAATAGGCGACGACAGATTTATTTGGCCACCTTTTCAAGAGCTTCACAATCTACAGCGCTGCATAACCCCGGCATGGGCCACTCAAAGTGATGATGTTTTCGTTCTGCTGGAAGATAAATTCGGATCCCTCCAGAAGCTGAGATCTTACTGCGACGGTTATTGATCATATCTTATTGTGGAGGGTAAGGCCATCTGGGGCATACAGCAATGGTGGAGCAACTTTGATGAGTTTTGGGATTAAGAACCTCTCTGCTCATGCAGCAATAATTTCTTCGCGACTTTGCCTGCACGCAAAGAAGACAAGAAAACCATGCTGCCCTAGGGAGAAAAAAATCGACTGTACAACACGGAACGGAGTTTTGCACTTCGACTTTCACTTGATGGGAGACATCTTTGGAGACGTCAAGTCCATTCTAGTTCTAAAGGATCACGCTACTCGTCTTTGCGAGCAAGTGCTTGCCGACACCCCAGACAACACTGTGACAGTGGAGACTCTACTCGCCTGGAACGCTGAGCGATTGTGCGACTCGACTGCTCTCTACTCTGGGTGCAAGCAAGAGTTAGGGATCGCGATTTCAATTGTAATGCAACGGTCGATGTCAAGAGCTGATCACAACGGCACTCGAAACCGATCAGAGCCACTCAATTTTAATGCTTT